>JAOEGT010088775.1:0-14208 GCA_025447795.1 Speoplatyrhinus poulsoni | reverse complement strand
GGAGAGACGAACAGATCAAAAAAGTTATGAATAAACGCATAATATAACTATATCGATATAACCGATATGGTCTAATTGTATATCTCTTTTGAAAAAAAAAAACTAAATATGAATTAAATATTGGTATATTGCCCAGCCCTATTATGTTCCATTGCTCAGTCTCATTTGTTGTTGCACTGAAACTACTTTGTGAGACATGTTAATTCACCGTTGGTTTTGGGATCTCTTCTTGAGTGTCATGATTATTAACCAAAGAATCATGAAAACCTTGAAAGAAGGGCTTTATATTTGATGCATTATAGTTGATTATTATTCAACTACAGTAAATAAGTAACAAGTAAGAACTAATAAAGACAAACATTTGGCCAAAATGTCACAGCCATACCTGGTTACAACCGGAAACAACATGTAGCAGAGCTGACATGACTAAATATGGCATTGCCGTTCTAGTACACTTAGTCTAATAGTTCCATTTTGTCTTGCAGAATTATGTTCTTGTTATCTTATGCTGTGTCCTTTTCGCTGGGGGTGGGGGCAGGGGTGCTTTTGGCAGTCAAGACCCAGCATTCTACAAAAAACAATGATGTGTGTGGAGGTGGGATTTTTCAAAACTCTATTTTCTGGGCTGTGTAAAATGTGTAACTTTTCTAAGTTGTTTCAATCTGATGGGACAACACAACAAGTGCTGGTGATATTGTCTAATTGTTAGTTATCAGTAACAATACATTTTACGGAATCATTCTAATGAGACATTGTACTTAAAAACAAACAAATAATGTGTCTCAAGCAAAGTGTTACCTACAGTTTACTTAATTCATTATACAGTAACTTCTACTGAAGTGAAAGGAGATGTAGTTTGGTTTCTACTATTATAGCATAGACACTATAGAGGAGACATGCCAGTTGGAGAAATATGAAATGCCAAATATGGCAATTGGAGGCACATATCAAGCCCCTCCCCCCATAAAAGTCAATTGTCTGCTTTATAACTGCCATATTTAACCAAGCGAGTGGTTGCACTGACGCAAGGTTGCGCATGCATAGTACAATAACCTTTGGGGAAAACGTTTAAACCTTATTTTGGTCAACGCATTACTATGATGAATGGCAATGAACAAACTACTGAGATTATCTCAGGCATTGTTTATGCACCGGAACTTTTTTTTTTAAAGTATCGATTTGGCACCAAACTCATACAAATACAAACGATACCACATTCTACTTAATATATATCAGAGCATTCTAATCATTCTACATATGCAGAAACCCAGACTGACTGCACAGTGATGAATTCAGGTACGCTATAAGGCACCATTTTAGTGCAGCACATTAAGGCACTACTTAAAGGTAGTCAGCTATTGCAAGCTAATTTGTAAGCAAATACACATTTTGTCAAATACACCAAATCTCTCCTTGCAATTTGCTAGTTTGTGCGTGTTGAGCAAATAATCTGATACCTCTACACAGCACTGGCACCGTGAATAGGAATATAAACATATTGGCGAAAACCGCTCATATCAACATAACATGACGCTTGGCTTCAGAATGTGTTTCATTTTGTGAAGTGATGCCACTGACGCGTGGAGGGATTTTAATACAAGTGTTCTCGAAAATTACTAACCCTGCGTTTAAGGCACTCCTGCTAAAATCTGAACATCAAAAGGAAGTTTGAAGAATGGAAACTGAGACAGGTCTATTTTGGTTGATTATGAAAGCCTCCTGAAACCTGTATGAAACACACCTTTTGTATATTGCATGTTTCTAAAGTTTGCTGAATTAATGGATTCAGTTTATCTGCTCCCAACTATCAAAAACCACAGCTCCACTAAGCTGGCAAACTCAACACACAGTCAGTACAGACTATTGTTTTCTAGGCTGTGATACAGTAAAACGGTACCCTTGCACAGTAGTGAGATTGTATAGAGAGATGTGCCTTTCCTGAGAGATCCCAGAGAAAGTTAAGCTACAAATACCTTCCTCCTTCAAACAGTGCATTTGAACTTAAACTGTGTCTCTCTCTCTCTCTCTCTCTCTCTCTCTCTCTCTCTCTCTCTCTCTCTCTCTCACAAGCACCATGATACACAAACAGTCTCAAATCCAACAAACTTTAAAGCAATGGTAGCCTCGGCTCATACAATATCTTCATATATTTATTTCTATCTCAAGAAAACTGGTTGGATAGTACACTATTTACTGTACTGTAGCTCACAGCCATGTAAACAGGATGTTCCGTAAATAGTCCTCATCTGTGATGGATTCAAAGGCATTATTTATATTGTGCAAATTCATATGGAAATATACAATATGTTCTTAATTTGTGCTTTTACATGTGTTTATATTAAATCTGTGGCCTTTTGTGCTTTTTCATATCCACTCACCAACCCAGGACCCATTAGGCAAGATTAGGCAGCCGCCTTGAGTCGGCATTTTAACAATTGGTTGCGCGCCCCTGATCAGCGAAAAGATGTAAATAAAACACATTTGTTAAAGGCATGGCAGGGTCAGTCCAGAATGCTTGAAACACACCATGAAGCCAAAAACAAGCCAGATCTGTGTAGACGTACCTGATATTTTTGCAGCACACATAGAGAACGGTAAACTCGCAAAATGCAAGGAGATATTTGGTGAATTTGACAAAAGGTTAATTGACATAGGCTAAAGCTTATTTTACACTGTCGATATTTCTAAAGCAACATTTTTATGTCTTGCTTAGGGTGGCAGAAAGTCCTGATCCGGCGCTGCATCAACCTTAAACATTTGGTGAAAAAAAAAACATGCAAATACTATATTATAAACTACACAAAACAAATCCTGTTTTGCACCAGTGTTTTGCAAAACATGTACAACTATATGATTAAAAAAGATATATTAGGGCTGGACAATTAACAGAAAAGTAACCGAATCTGACGTTCAGAACCTCTAACCGACGTAATTCTCCCAGGTCAGTTTTATCTATTTTTCTTTTTGAATCCTGTTCAGTCAAGCACGTCGGCAATAGGGGACGCATGTTTTACAGATAGGTATCACATAAGCATTTATCAGAGCAGAACAGACTCCTATATGCGTGACAGACAACTTACTATATAAGACCGGGTGGGCTTACTGTTAATCTATCTACACCTTTTCTACAGTGTTCCAGATAACTTCCTTCTTCCTTCCAGCTTCGAAGCAAATAAATAACTTTATTACCGACGACGCCCACTTTCTTGGTACATTTTGCACCAGCATGTAGGCTAGCAAACTATTTTAATGAGACACTCCTAACGAAATACAATTTCTGGAACAATGGTTCTGAAAGATCACAGACCGAAATGCCTACAGTTGGTAGCTGCAGTGAGTGAAGCGATTCCAATCCAAATGCATGATGTGACTGACAGTACCGTACCTTACCGGGTAGTAACACAGCAGGGTAAGTACATTTTTGACTGTCAATATATTTTACTTTAAGCTAATAATTATGACCCCTGTAGCTTTTATTATATAATGTTTAAGCCCTTTGTTAGCAACACTAAATGATCCTGCTTTTACAAATAACTTTTACAAAAGTGAAAACTATGTATACTGTTAACTATCGCGTGTGTAATCAGGTGACTCTGCCCCGTCAACACAGCTGCATGGAAGCAAATGAAGAACTCAAACAAAAGCCAAACAAAGGCAAAATAATCGTTCATTAATTGTAATCGAGGTACAATGTTCAATCATGTTTTGATTTTAGGTAATTTCGTCCTGCCCTAATATATATAAACGCAATGTACTGTATATGTCAACTCTGTGTTTGCTCCCATATACTGTACATCTCTTACATATACTATAATTATTTCACTGGAATGGTCACCTTAGAGCAGAATATCAAATACTTGTGTTTGTGTAGCTGTGCTGTTTAGCTTATCAATAACTGTACATTTGAGTCACTATGGTTAGTGTTTGATTATAATCACTGACAAACATCCTGGTATTACTGATTGCATAACTGCCTCAGGTGACATGTCATCGCTCTTGGATGAAAATGCAGTTTTGGCAACACTTGTTTTAATTTATTGTGATGATTTATAGTAAAGGCTTATTGCTATTCAGTATTAAGAATAGAACCCATGTTTTATTAAAACATTCATGCATTCAAAATTACTTAGTTGTAAGTTACTTAGTTTAGCAGTCACACAAAAGGTATACTTTTGATTGCATGAAACACACCAAGTTTATATAGCTTTATCTATTTTCCCACCCACAATGCTGTAACACCATAAGATCAGCTGTTTACAATTCCTGTGTTTACTTCTTTCTTTGCCAAATGTTTGTTGTTGAGTATCTGTCCTGTCAATTCCATCGAGCTCATAATGTATAAGGACATATTCAGGCACAGATAACTCAGGCAGAACTCATTTGCTCATTGACACAGAAAGACCTTCGGTCAAGATGTGTCCTGGTGACATTTAACTGCCCATTATAATGATGTGCTCTCTCTCTCTCTCTGTCTGTCTCTGTCGCTCTCTCACTCTCTGTCAGCCAGTCAGTAGTAATAAGGAAGTCATGGAGTTCCCAGCATAGTGACTCACTATTCAGCGGGGGTCGTGTGGGGGCGTACTTGGGTGGATGGGCAGTCAGGATACTGATTTTCCATGTCCAACTATTCCTGTGTGTGTGTGTGTTTGTCCCTCCTGGACAGCCCATTTTATAAAACAAAATTGGTTGGTGATGTGTGGTGTACACCTGTAATAGAGCTCTGTTGTATTCCTTTACTCACGTATGTGCCTTATTTTAGGATACTGCACAGTAACACACTGTATGGTTGTGTGTGTATGTCTGTGTGAGAGGTTGTTTTTAGCAATGCTCACAAGAACGATATTCAGCCTCTGCTTCATTTCTTTATAATTGCTTACAGCAGTAGCATGGCGCCAGACGCACACACGCACACGTGTTTGCGTGCACGTGTGCGCGCATGCACGCACGCACGCACACACACACACACACACACACACACACACTTCAAAGTGGCAGAGCAAAACTGGGCAGAGCTTTCTGCTTTAATAGGTTGGTCAGAAATATGTTCAGCTATCACTGTGTGTGTGTGTGTGCGCGCGCTCATGTGCTTGTGTGTTTGTTTACAAGCTGCTAGCTGTATAAGCTACTGGGGCAAGAAGGAGTAAGTTCAAATAAAATGAGCAGGTACACAGTGTCTAAAATTAACTTTTAGCCTCTGTCAAAGGTGGCTAGTAGAAAATACACCGCCATGTTTTACCGGCCAACTTAATCAGTTGTATTTTTTTGTGTCACATACCTTAGCCTACTTTATTCAATGTTTCAGTATTTCATTGCGATAATAAACACACAACAGCAAGTCATCACGACACCTAGTAGAGCGTACCTTCTTATTATACAACCAACACAACAACATTGTGGATGTGTTGGCTATTTATATATGCACAGCCCGGTGTGCTGGTTTCATTGCTTTGAATTCGCAATTTTTACATCTTTTTCACTATTTCACAAGCTTGGTGTGATTAAGAGATTTGCTATATTCCTTGGATATTAACTGAGACAACTTCAAACTGCTCATTATTTCACTAGACATTGGATATTTCCTCCTTGTTGCAAACAAGAGAACAGCAGTAAAGAGAGACAAGCAGGATACTGTAGCGATTTAGTAATCGAACGTGCAAACATTTATCCGCCACAATGGCAGGCTGTCTTATGAGATGACTTTAAGTATTACTTTACTTTAACTTTAACTGTACCCAAAATATTTTTTTTGAGCTGTAACCAAAGTAATAAGATTGTTCTTTGATGAGACACATCAATGTTGTTAATATTGAAACATTCCCGTTTGTATAAAAATCTTTATTTAGAACAGAAATACACTACACGTCATATCCGTTAAAAACCACCCAGGACCTGCCTTGTCACTTGGTACGCTCATATGTCATCAAATTAAAAAGTTAACCTTAATGTTAATGGGGGACCCCTCTCAGCCCCTCCCCTCCCCTCATGACGCATTTTAAAAAGTTGTAGTGGGTGGAGTCAGGCTCAGCGCTGGGATGCAGTTAAACTTTAACAAATGGAAAATCTACCCACATTTACCACTGGGCGGGTGTATACACTATAATACTGTATTAGTGTGTAGTCTGTATTATATAAATACCCTGTGTGCGGTGTGTATTCACTAATACACTGTAATTTTATGTATTATTAAATGCTACCTGTCTTTTTAGTTTATTGTAATGGTCATTTAAAGTGACTTTGAGAGCAGGTAGGTACAGTAATGTTGTCAAAGTCACATACAGGCAAGCTGCTCATTTGGGAGTCATGCTCTGTGTAACCTGGCAGAGACAGCATTTACTTGAGTGAAGTCTAGGATATACAGTATTGGCTATCTATTGGCTATCGAGACCCCTCTGCTTGACAGGAAAGGTATTTTGATTGACATGCACGATGACTAAATAGAAATAAATGTCGGTGTTTGCATTGCCTATTATGCCTGCAACTGTACTAGAAAGAAAAACAAGCCGAGTTTAAGCAAAAGCCATTTACAAAATGTGATAACCGTAACTCGCATGCCAACAACACCTAAATAAATGATCACCAATATGTGAACATTGTTGTCAATACAACTGAATACTTATACGTATATTATACTGGAATATTTCAAGGAAGTAAATAATTGGCCAAACGGACTTTACACAAATATTGAAGGAAATTAATGTGAAACTCAACGACAATGTTTATATCAAACATAGACTGGCATTAGTCATTAAAGCATTACACTAGTGCACAGAATTATGTATAGAATTGTGAGTGTCAATGCAAACAGCCAATACAAATCATGCATACAGGCAGGGCTCCAGACTGCGACCATAGTCGCATAGTCGCATTTTTGCGACCATTCTTGGAGACAGTGCGAACTAGGCGCACCAGTGCGACTTGCAAATAGTATCCCTTCAGGGTCCTATGTATGAGACATTCAGCACAAGCCACTTATGAGACTCTAATGAGCAGAAGAGGCTGAGACTACACAAGAAGTCCACTATCTGTCCCATTTTAGTGTTTGTCAGCCTTCCAACTGGTATGGTTTGCAGTATCGGGGTTTCTCTCTTTCTCCTTTGCCTTCCCCCACATAAGTGTCTGTGATCGCGATGGTGGGATAGCTTTAAAACCACATCTGATTAGAGAGGATACATCTGCGTTTGCTTGTGCATATGTGAGAATGCGAACTGTCTGTGCATTGGAGAAGTCTTTGGGTTAACATAAAGCAGGTGTGTTTTATGTATGTTCATTTTCAGAAGGAGAAGGGATTTATTGGTATGGAAATTTCCATAACTCCAGCCAGAGAGAACCAGTCCGGCGGTTTTATGGTAATAATGTGGTCCTGCCAACTGACACCAGGCCAAGCCGTGAATGTCTACACAGTATATCTGGAGTCAGTAGTGGTAGCGGGCAGCCTGAAGCTGTCTTGAGCTGGAAGGCGTCGCAGGGTCAAACTCCAGCTGGAACCTGAACCAGCTGAAAGACGCTGAACATTCCTCCTTGGCTCAACAACTTCTGCTGTACCAAGCGACGGGTTCTTGAGCAAAGCACTAAACGTCGTTGAAACGTTCTGAAAGGCCTCCTGCTTGAATGTTACATTAATAAATCTGAACTCTCACAGGATTCAGGAACCTGGTACTACAGTACATGTGTCTATTTCCAAATAAGGGCAATAATCAGAATATTGCGTCAACAAGAAGTCATAACCTCTAATGTTAGCTGGGTCAAGTTTCAGCAGAATAGGTTGGTTAGTTGAGCTGAACTAACACAGCAGATCAGGTTGTGGTTTGTGTTAGTATACAGTGGTCTTTAAACACATCCATGTGTCTAAAGTCACTCCACAAAGCCTTCTACTAAGTAGTAAAATACACACCACTTGTTCACTGTTAATACCAATGCCTCACTTTACACAGAAGGCAGCAGGTTCAATTCCCACCTGTGGTTAGATCTAGACGTGGCTAATTTAGCATGGGGCTGTTGGCCAGCTTTTAACCTCATTTTAACCCCATCTTTCCTCCTTAGCATTGTAACTTTTGTAGGCATCTTTTAGACAGTGGTCTTCCAGCAAAGTTCTAACCTGGAAATGTCTGTGTGTATGTGCGCGCGCGCACATGCGTGTGTGTGTGTGTGAGAGAGAAGTTGAGTGAGTGCATGGGTGTATGAATTGTGTTATGTTATGAATTGTGTTCCTCTGTATACATCTTGTGTATCCACTATGTTTTACAGTATGTGTATATGCGGTTTTTATCATTATTACAAAGTTGTGCTTTGCTAGCTGTATTGCAGCCTTCATTAGTGTGTGCATGTGTGTGTGTGTCTGCCTGTGTGTGTACATAGCTGGCATCTGGTAGCCATCTTGTTCTTGCTGCTGAGCTGAAGGAAATTCCAGCAAAGTAGAGTGGAGGCAAAGATAGTGTTGCCCACACACACGCACACGCACACACACACACGCACACGCACACACAGTACGAAGGCTGCAATTCAACAAGTTTTACAGTTATGCGATACTGAAGCTGATCTTCCCCTTCACACACACACACTCACACACACACATACACACTCACACACAAAGTAATTTACGTCAATTACGTCATTTGATGATAGAAGCCAATCAAATCACAGGGGGGGGGTTATTTGCTTATGCGTTTGTAACGTTTGTACGCACATGGCAGTTATTACGGGCGCTGTGTGTATTGGGACTCACTGACACACGCTGGACACCACTAGAAAGTGTTGGCTCAGCCCGACTCTGTCCTGCTCTACTCCATCACTGGAAGCATACGCAGACGTCCTTCATGTACGGTAACGTTTACTCCATATGTCCTCCATCACTGGAAGCATACGCAGACGTCCTTCATGTACGTTAGCGTTTACTCCATATGTCCTCCATCACTGTGGAAGCCTACGCAGACGTCCTTCATGTACGTTAGCGTTTACTCCATATGTCCTCCATCACTGTGGAAGCCTACGCAGACGTCCTTTATACATTGTACGTTTAAGTAAGTAGTGCTTATTTTGTTGACCATAGAGGGTCGTGTTGAAAGAAAGAGCGTGTTGAAACAATGGGCACACTAATAATGCACGTTACACTACCACTGCAGTGTTTTACCTGCGTATTACACCAAATGGAAAATACCTTTTATAAAACAGGAGCACTTTAGACTCATAAATCACATATAACATCTTTATTAGCAATGCGCACATTGGTATAATGCTTTACTGGTGTACTGGTCTGTATCTATTCTATATGTCATAATTAACATCCTCTGTCGTTATCCTCGTCTTGCAACAATGTAGTAGCCCTTGTCAAAGTATCCCTACAGTGTGGTTATCAGGTCGTAGCACAGACACTCTCTGAGGGTGCAGTGGAGTTTAGTGCCACTATTCGTGCAGTTGAAAAGATGGTATTATACAATGGATGCATCTGTACTTAATCAATGAGCCGGATTTTCTGTGGCCTGGTGTGTGCCAGTTGTTGACTGGAAAGTTAAGAACTGGGCTCTAGCTCTATGAGACAATGACAATGGCTGGCGTGTTCGCTCCCGCAACTATTTTTGAGGCCCCTGAAAACATACAGATGGGTTTTAGTGTCAAGCAGCTATTGTGAAAGCATTTCCATTCTGTCTTCCTCATAAATGGTTTTGTTATAGGATATAGCATCAGCGTTGAAGTGGAACTGTGGGGATGACGTCTGCTCAAATAGCCAGGCTATCTACCTGTGATGTGATCAACAAACTGATTTTAATGTTAATCTAAGATTCATCATTAGGGCGGTATGTTATATTTCCCAGATAGAATGGAAATCAATGGTACAGTTCAGCATGGCCAATGCACTTAACCTGGGTTCACAGTCTTGTTGATGGTGTTGCTATCATCTTCACGTGGCAACAGTGGACAATAGTAGACAAATAATTTATTCTAAAATGAGGCCATTGGACTCTACTATTTCTGTCTACCCTTAATTTAATTCCATCTGTCTTCAACTTTTTCCCATGTTACAGTTACTTTTAATCTGTTTATTTTTTCTTTCTTTCATTCTTTAGTTTTACAACTTCTACCTATTTTCTCTGGCCTTGTCACAGCAAACACATTGTAAGAGGATGAACAGTGACACGGTGTTCTTGCTGAGTATGACGGATGAACCGTGTTCCTAGAAAGTCAGAAATAGAGAGAGTAACAGAACACAAAACCAAAACCAAAACCAAAAAAACAGACCGGCACGCAGACAGACAGACAGCGATAGACAGAAATTCAGTTGCCGGGGTGACAGGAGTAAACAGCCTTTGTTTACCCCCCTCCCAAACGTTTTTCTTTAGTACTTGTGTAGTAGGTTTAAGTACTTCTGTACATCTGTACTCACCCAATAGTATACTACATAATGTTGGACCAACTGTTGAGACTTGTCGCACGCTTTAATGGACTCAATGAACTACACATTCTGCGGCATGATGGCAAGGGGGGGCTCACTTCTCATTTCAATATCATTTGTATTCTACATGTGTGTGTGAACAGTTCTGATGACATCATTTGCGTTATCAGAGTAATAAAGTGAGGTTAAATCAGCCATGTTCTTTCTCTCTGAAAAGTGTCCGTCAATACAAATAAGCTTTTGAATCATAGAGGCGAGATGGCCAGCGACTCATGTAAGCCAAAGGTCAGTTTGGGGAAATCAATAAAGGCTTTGGACTTTAGACACTCACATTTTTAAATAACTTACATGAGGTATGGTCGCAGGGTACAGTAGGCGACCTTTCACTGTAAGGGGACTTCCAATGAACATTTTTTTCAGTATCTGTGAATTCAAATAAGGGCTTATACTTTTAGAAGTCAGCAGAGCAGGGGGTTAACATTTGAACCCCTGCTATATATCATGAGAGCAGAGATGAGCATTACTGCTCCCTTCATAGGACAATAATTATTCACTTTATTGTAGAGCTACTTCTGCCATGGTGCTACCTATAGCATAATACTTGCCTGTGCTTTCACAATTATGACTTGCAAACATCTATCCACACACAGTCACATAGACACTCTGTGAAGTTTATAACAGCCCAAACAGTTGGCTAAATTAAATATTAGTCTTTGATAATGTTTAATTTATGACTTCCACTGACTTGCCCTTATGACCAGGACATCCTGTAAACCATTTCTCAGAAGACCCCTACAACTGTGCATGCATGCATGAATGTGTGTTTTGTTTTCCAATGTAAGAGTAGCCCACTGAGCTTGACCTAGATTTTGGCACAAATTCACATTCTCCACTGAGTTCATCAATATACATTTTATGTTGATGAAGTTTGAGTTCTCTTCATAGTGCATATTCCAGTTCAATACATCCAGTCATCAGCAAGTATTCCAGTTCAATACATCCAGTCATCAGCAAATGTTTTTAATAAGTTATAAAATCAAGTAAAATACATGAACTGATGACATATTACTTAGTAGCTAGCAATTAGCAAACCAAGGCATTTATGTATATAAAAAAGTTAATCTTGAAAACTCTCATGGGTTGTAATTCACCAAATGAGGTCTTCAATTAAAAAGATACACATTTTATTTTGATTGACAACAATGTGTGTGTGTTTTCAAACCAATCCCTTATGCATTCCAACTTGCTTTTATTACCCTGTATTTTAGTATCTCTATCTCTCTCTCGACTATCTATCTCTGTGTGTCTGTCTCAGACGGGTGTTTTTGTCCCTTGTAAACCTCTGAATGTGCGCTGGCATGCCAGGGTGTTAATGAGTCACCATGTGGGATTGCCTGGCTAACAAAAGCTTTTTGGGATTGGTTTACAGACCTCACCTCAGTATCAAACCAATTCAGTATTGAACCCTGCACTTACTTTTTACTTACTTTTAAGTTAATTAGCCTCGTCAATTTTATTATAAAGCCATACTTTCCTATTTAGTATATAGTATTGTTCTTTCTTTTACTAAGTAGCTTTTTTCAGTGGAGAGGGATTGTTTATAAATAATTGATGTTGATCTTTGCACTTTTCATTGTTTTCCAGTCAAGTGAGTTTATTTATAAAGCACATTTAAAAGACCAAAGTGCTGTACACAACAATGCAATAAACAATTAATAAAAATATAAACTAAAACAATAAAACACAATACACAACAAACAAGACAGTTTTAGCATAGTGTCCCAGAACTTACTCGAACGCTAAAGAGTAAATGTGTGTTTTTAGAAGAGATTTAAAAGTCTCAGTGGTGGAAGATGAAGGGAAGATCGTTCCACAGTCTCTGAGATTTTGTTGATTTCTCAAGCACAGAGGTTTCTGGAACCCTCATTATATTCTATACTCTCCAAGATATGGTCATAAGTATGTGTAGCCTGTATAGTGTATCTGTGTGAGAGTACACATCATACACTAGAGTAGCCTGCCCATATTTGAGGTAGGGTCTTGCATGCTTGTCTCTGGTATGCAGGGTTTTGTTCTGCTGTTCTATTCTGGTTTACTGGAAAACAGTGAGTGGGGACAGTTGTGTTTCTCTCTCTCTCTCTCTCTCTCTGTGTGTGTGTGTGTGTGTGTGTGTGTGTGTGTGTGTGTGTGTGTGTGTGTGTGTGAGAGTCACAGTATCAAGGCCTAGAGCACAGTATAGTCCACAGAAATAATACCTATGAATAAAGCGTAATTGAAATATAAGAAGCATTGTTCAGTTTCAGTATAAGGAGGGGGGTGGGGAAAGAAATAAAGATAGAAAGAAATGGTGGAGGGACAGAGAGAGACAGCCTACATTCCTGTGGTTACACACACAGTAAGCTTCAAAAGGTTGTATGTGTGTGTATGTGTGTTGTCTTCATCCATGTGGGCACTTTGTATTTATCAACTCAAAATGATGTGGAAACATTGGCTTCTTCTATCCGGCATACAGATTACATAACCTGTGTCACTTAGTTACCGCCCATTCTCATAAGGACCACAAATCGTCGCTTGAAGACATGAAAAAACAATGGGTGGTAAAATCAAAACCAGGTCGTCTGGTCGAAACTGTTGGTCAAGTGCATCTTGAACATATATTTCTTTAATTTTCGACTGGGCCGTGACTCGCGGGTTTGCCCACACGCAGCATGCAACCTCTCTCTGGATTTACTCACATAATCATAAACACGGTGGTCGGGACTGGGCTTATCAGCAAGACACCTCTTACACAACAACCAGCGCGGGCCGCGAGCAGTATGACCAAAAAAACAGCTCAGCTGGGCTAACACCAACATTTAGCAAAAATAAATAGCAAACAGCAGTTTGGTCAGACAACTGACATGCTGTACTGTAATGTTAAGTTTCACTACTACTCACCTATGAAGACTCATAGTAATCACCAATAACATCCACCAATAGCTCATAGTCCACCGTCTGATCGATCCCGGTCGATCCCGGTTGTTGCGTTGGCAAAATTCCAAACAATCTAATCCAGTAAAATATTTAGTCCAAAACACATATTACATTCATAAATACTGCATGGACTGCCTTTGCTTTTATTTAATTTAAGCTGGTAGGCTTACTTTCTGTCATACCGGTACTCTAGTTTGAAGCGTCTCTCTGCTTACAGCGAGACCAAGCTAACCGAATGTGTTGATTAGGCTAGTGCAGCTAATGCTACTCCGAACATGTGGGTTCTTTTACAGTCACAGGGCAGATGTGCATACATTAGATTAAAAATCCCAAAATTGAAAAAAATCAGTCTACTTTATGGTATTGAATTTATGGTTTTGATGAGAGCAGCCACACTGCACTGAACTCAAATGCCTAATAGATACAATGTTCCACTCCACTGAATGGGTGAATGTGAGGCAAAATACTGTAAAGCACTTTAGATAAAAGCACTATATAAATGCAGTCCATTTACCATAATAGTGTGTTCTATACTGTATATAGAAAACACCAAGGCACATCACCTTGACTCCATATAGTTAATTTTTTGAAAGTAAAAGAACATAATGTCCCTGTCCCTGTGCATAATTATTCTTCATAAACACACGTTTGCTTATCCAACTGATTAGCAAACAGCACTGTTACAAACTCAGAAAGCAGAAGATGTATTTTACTGTCACTAAAACAAAGGAAAACTGCATTGGCTCTCAATGAGCTGCACTGTTTGTCAAATGATCCATCCATCCATCCATCTTCTCCCGCTTATCCGGAGTCGGGTCGCGGGGGCAGCAGCTTCAGCAAGGGACCCC
>JAOEGT010088764.1:0-14209 GCA_025447795.1 Speoplatyrhinus poulsoni | reverse complement strand
TACATATATATATATACATACACATACATATATACATATATATATACATACACATACATATATATATACATACACATACATATATATATACACATACATATATATATACACATACATATATATATACACATACACATATATATACACATACACATACATATATATATACATACACATACATATATATACACGCACACACACATATATATATATACACACAGTTATTTCTTATGGTTGCTGCTTGCATTTAATGAGAGGAAAAATGGGTGCACACACATTAGGAATCTTTTTCAACAATGCAGAACTGCACTGACCCACATTAGAGACCCACATTGGACTTACTCCACCTCTGAATATAAAAACACTTACTGCTGGTGTGAACTGAGGAAGTAAACTGCCCACTACTGAGAGACAATTCTTCTCTGTCAGGTAATCTTTCTTCACCAACGTCTCCACTGCATCCTGCGTAGACCGGCCAAGACATACTGTACATAAGGATTCACCTTTTATTGAATCAATCATCTAGGGGATTCTGGACAGTTCTGGACTGCACATAAACTTTCCCAAATGACGTGCACAATTAATGCAAATAAACAAAGAATGCATGTTTTCATTCAAATCTTCATCTCAACACCTACGTTTACCAGAACTCTAGACTATCTTGTTCATTAGATGTTAATCACAACAAACGATCGAAAACAAGGTCTATATTAGGTCAAACGTTTCCACAATTTTCCTTCAAAAAGCAAAAATCATTCTGATCTATCCGTTAGTAATCAAGCATGTCCTATCGCTTACCTTGGTGATATGAATAAAGATGTCAGCTAGAAACTCAGCTGTTGTCTCTACCAGGGCCTGGAGCTGTTCATCTTTAGTCTCTTCCCCATAGCTGGTCCCATCTGCAGTCTTGCTCTCCTGATACTCTGTGTGGAACTGAAGGACCCGCAACATAGTCCCAACAAGAGGCAGGTGGTCTAAAGGTAGGGTAATGATATGTAGATGTAAACCTTGACATACTATTTATACTAAGACTCATCAAACACTGATACAATACTGGTATACTGAAAAGGATGCACTACAAATCAATAGACGATGATGAAATAATAAGTAGCTGGATTGACACTGGATTGATGGAAGGGTCTATAAAAACAACCACAGAAAACCGCAAAGTTATTTTATCAGGAAGATATTGAGCTCTTACTCATTTCAGTGTCGTCTGACTGATTTTGGCATCTGTAGAGAGCTGACATCACAGCCAACGCCTGGACCAAAAGGATCTTTTGCTCTATCAAGATAAGCGGGGGATCGTCTGGTTGGCAGAGGTCTTCACACACAACCTCACCAAGAAAGTCCCATACTGCTTTGCCAGGTCCACCTGTAGAGACTTGATAAACAAATGTGTTTGTTTATGACCCGTGTCTCCCCAGCTGATCGTTTTCGTTGATTAAAAATATCAATCTTATCGTTTCAAGGTTGGGTCTTACCCAAAGTCTCAATTCCCTCGTCAACCGTCGTGAGGAGTTGGAGGGCGTGCAGGTATACTTCAAGGCCATCTGGTCTCTCAGACCTGTAAATAGAAGCAATTTACTCCACAGCATGTGCGAGTCCTTTGCTGACTACACAGAATTAAGAATTAAGCTGAAGTGAAACTATTCAAGCAGCAAATGCCTATTTTGTTTTGGATGGAAGAGATTACGGTACCAGTAGCACAGTTACTGGTAGCTATCAGCTAGACGTTAGACGCTAGAGAGGTTTCTACATGTTTCCAGTTACGACTGACAACTCCCACAAATTAAAACAACGGATACAGTATCGTAATTATATTACCTTATAACATGTTTGGCTGTCCCGAGAGTCGGCATCTAAATCCATGTAGTTTTTCCACATGGCTTCAGGAAATGTAAAGATCTGTAGGCTACATCCAGTCTGTCTAGGTAGGATATAGCCGTCTATGTTGTCTAGACAACATCCTTTCAACATTTTCACTACGAATATACGTTTAAAATTATCAGATTTGATGGAGACAGTGATTCCAGTTCAAGTGATTAGCGTTTGTCCCACACAGCGCGGCCGTCTGATTACCTGTCAATCAAACTCTGGTGAAAGGTCCATTAGCCACTAAAGCGTAAGGACATGAAGCACCTGGTCTAAAAACCGAACAGAGAGATGTTACAAACATAGCCTTACCTCAGCTGCTTGGCGGCTTCAAGAAGTGACGAGGTCACATCCTGGTGGCTCTCCCCCTCGTCCACCTCACTTGGCTGAGTTGTGATCCAACTCTTCATCAGATCCTCATCCAAGTCAAATAGCTTGTCAACAAGCTCCCCGACCTTCAAGAGTAGATCCACTGCAGAGAACACACACACATATTTCTATATAGCAACCATTTTACAATAGTTACAAATAGTGTAGAGAACTACTATAATTACACAACAAACAACAATGTGTACAGTTTGGTATCACTATGACACATGGTATAAAAACACAGGTACCGTTAGTAGAGCTGCACATGATGAAGCACAGGTTGGAGCACACAGAGGTCTGCCGCCGTAGTCGCTGAAGCCACAGAGGACACGCGTCTCCCTGAGACACGCAGGTGAGCAGTAGCCTGTGTGGACATTATCAGGAGACAATGGGTGCTTGTGACCTGAACAACAAGCCACCTCATTTAGCAGCGTTTAATATACTGTATATGCCGTATGGTTATAAACAGCTTTGAAGACGTATGCATTTAAAGACTTAGATTCTAGTATATAGGATGCAGTGCCATCTAGTGTTGCGACTGCAGATTGACAACCACTGCATTACCTGCTAGTCTCCAGAATGGTGGGAGGATCAGTGTCTCCGAGCAAAAGCAACAGCACAGCCCTGTGGGCAAAGAGGACATTGTGTTAAACAGAATCCCGGAATCAGAAAATGCCCATTAACAAATTACATTGCCATGGCTCTTACCTACCCTAGGTCTTCGTTTTGACTCAGAGACAGACACGTGTCAGGAAAACAAGCGATATTCCCTAGGATTCCAACACAAATCTCCTAGTGTACGGGAAAAAAAAGAAAGTTGAAGATTCATAGTGAGAGCACATACATTCATTTATAGTGCCTGAATGCTGGCTGAAGCTTGTAAGACTGTGCTGATGGGCATGTAGAGTGATGTTGATTCAGAGGTATTTTACTTTATTGTAACATACTCACTGTAAGTCGAGGACATTGAGATTTAGCTATCACTCCCAGGAGGATATCTGCAGCCTTGAACTCCTCCAGGAAACCAGCTACATCCTACAATCACATAATAAAAATACACACGTGTGTGTGTGTGTGTGTGTGTGTGTGTGTAATTGTATGTATATAAAAATCATTTTTAGAAATAATTATTTATTATTGTACACATTTCTCCTCAGTTCCACCCCTGTATGAATGCAAAGACAATGATGTAGACGCACCTTGTCCATGGCCATATCCCAGACTCTACACAGATCCTCCTCCTCATCATCAGTAAGTTGTGCTTTTGGATCCAAATTCTGCTCTCCTTGATTGGTGACCGTCTAAATCAACATCATGACTGTGTTTAGTATGCTGGCCAGTCATGCAGCGTGTAGTGTGGGAGGACAGCATGGCTTGGTAAAGATAATGTTACAGCACATCACAGCAAGGAAGAAACTCAAAGTACTGATTTCATACATACTGTAGGCCTACAGCAGGGCCACCCAATATGGGGCCTTTTATTTTGACACAAGGCGATTAATCACTGGCTTTGACAGACACACCATAGACTACTACTATGGCAAAACGCAGCGCTTCATTCATGTGTAAAAGTCCCCGCTGCTTAGCATGTAACTATCACTTTAAATCCTTAAGCGTACTGCGCATGCACTGTTTACCTCATGAGGCTTAGTTCCCTTTTCCCAATTCACGTCCATAAGACGCAGGCACAATGATGCATGCCTGGATGTTCTATGTTTTACAATCACCTCTGCAAATTATAAGTAAATGACAGTTTAGCAGATTATTAAAGAATAGAGTTGGGGTGTAACATGTCTGAACCAGACGGGAACCACCATAACTGTTGATGGTCTCGTGCTGTGGTTAGGGGAGACAGAACGATAGCCATAAGAAACAAATGCAGCAGCTTTTTGGAGCTCTTATTATGTTGCTAACTAAACTCATTTTCATTGGGTACGTGTCACTTTGCTGACAATGACAATGACAATGCGTGCAACTGTTACGTCCACTAAGGGAAGCTGCAACAAGCTCTGCGGTCTGGGCAGGCATGTTGCACACGTGGCAGTTACTTTCTCCTTCATGTGGTTCTCATATACAGAATACAGTCTCTGAGGTGTGTCAACATGTCCACGCCAAAACAAAGCGATAAGATAACTTAGACAGTGCTCTAAGAAATATCAAGACCATCAGAGTTTATTATGGCACTAATATGCAGCCTTTTTCAAGTGTGCGTGCATGCATGTGTGTGTGGAGTGCACACTGCCCACCCCGCAATGGAGCAGAGAGCATGGAGTAGCAGCTTGTGATCAGAGAAACATTGGTCAGGCAGATTCATACTTCGAGTCTTATGATCGATTAAGCAGTCAATGGGTTATGGTCACGTTGTAAACGATCACAAACTACAGCAAAACGCTGTAGAGACTATATTATGGGTATTGAAATTCAGTCTAACATATTCTGATTTAATCTCCTCTGCTCACTGTGGTTCAGAGAGGGCGGGGCTGCCCCTCTCCACATAGCAATGTGAGTACAAGCCTGGGGGTGGGGGGAGTTCATTGGATGACAAGAAACTATTCATTGAATTTACAGAACTTGAACCAGCAACTTCTCAGTCGTCACGTTCTACCCATGGTGCCACACTGCTACTGTCGTCCTTAAGAGTGTCACATTGCTATAGAATGTACTTTTAATGTAAACTCACATACAGTAGTATGAATACATTTTTTTGGCCCATGGCTTCCCATTTTGGGCCCCACAGGAAATAATTTGGGCACCTTATTCCTACAGTATGTTACACATAGATTTGTATTACCGTGATGTGAATGGGGCTTTTAGAGTTTACCATTAAAATGCAATATTGCCTAGTGCCCTTACAAAGTACCTGAATGAGGTGGGTCAAAGTACTGAAGAGCCAATGCTTGCTGTATACAGTTTCTCCAATGGCGTCAGCCTCTTCGTCTTCCTCCCCATCAGCAGTGTCTGGGGGTGGTGATGGATTACGGTCCATTACAGGAGAAGCGCTGTCGGACCTTGCGTCTTCCACTTCATCTGTACCATAAACACTGTGATCTGGTAGAGAGACAGACGAATATACAGTGTGATAATGGTGTCAGCATTTTGGCGATGCTACTTTTCGCTGTTGTTGTGTTTTTATTGCATTCATAATAATGTGAACATGTCAAAAGTGTGATAGCAGCGCGTTAAATGCATGCTCTACTCATTACCGTATCGTACTACTGTACGGTAACGGTATTAAGTATTGCTATTTGTTTTCTAACAGTCACACATCTCAAGCCAGCAACTAATAATTTGGTTAAATACACTCACCCATGACCGTTCTCAATTAATATAACTTGGTAGCGAACGGTAGTGGCTGTTAAAGCCTACTTGCTAAAGATTAATACATTTCATAAACATTTCCAAAGAAAATTAAATTAATTAATGCGCATGTGCAATCTTGCCATTCTTCTTCTCTGTAAAACCAACAAGAAAGTTATATGTCGCCATCTATCTCTGGTGGTGTGTGAGCCAGCAAACCAACAACTCCACAGCGCAGAAACACACTTTTTCCGACTGGCGACGCTGGTTTATTTGAATAATTCCGTATCGCTGTTTCGACAATAGGCCTACTACTTCATTTCTGTCACCAGTAGGCTAGTCCTACATGTGCTGATAACAGCAATGTCTCCCCCCTCATGGTAGAGTCAGCGATTTGTTTTATTCAGTGAAAATCTACTAACAACCTGCTACCTAATATAATCTGGTGTTTCTGCACATGCTCTACGGGAACACAAATAGTAGCTCCTAGTTTAGCCTAATGCTTAAAATAGCCTAAATGTAAATGGAACAATTTAAAGTAATAAATGTACTACACTAGCTGCAGAATTACAAATACAGACTTTGTAAATGACAATGCTAACAGCCAATGAATATCGACTTCCTCACCCGGAAACTGAAAGTCAGTCAAGGTTACAAGATATTCAGAAGTTCAGCACAGAGTTGCTTATGTGATGTATAGTTCTAATGGACAGAAGAGGCTGTGACTATCTAGACTAGGCTAAATACATAGACTACCAAACCAATTTCAACTCATAATTCAGTGTAACAAGAGTCTGTATAAGTCTGTGAAAAACTGTAGGGCTCCATTAGGCTAATTCAGATAAAAGTACTGCTGTTTTCTAAATTCTGCGTAAGCAGATTTTTTTCTGTCTATCTGTCTATTTATGCCAATTAGGCTACATTTAATTTATATGGCACTGACCCTGGCAGGAATTAAAATATAATTTAAGAGTATATTTTTTCAAAATAGCTATGGTTATAAGCTTATCTTTTTAATATTTTTATCTGATTAAAGGTATGGTCAGTCATTCTTGCTAACGTCGAGCTCAAATCAAAACAGTTTTGCTCTGCGGTCCTCCGCGGCGGCGGTTCACACATCGAAATGCATTATAAAGCAAAGTAGTGCTACGGCTTTGATACGAGCTTTGTTCGCCACTTTGTTTATGTTCCTTTTTACAGAGCCAAGGCTGTGTAGAAGTATCATATTATTTTTTTAACACGCACAGAGAACAGTAAGATAGTGAAATAGGAGATATTTGTTGAATTTGGCAAAAAGTGTATTATCTTACAATTAGCTTGCAATAGCTGACTTTACCTTTAACTATTATGTGTAGGCCTACCCAGTTATTCTAGCCTTAGTATGGCTATCAGACGTGATTCAATTTTACTTGCGATTAATCGCACTACGTAATTAATTGAGATTAATTGAAAAAAAAAAAATTATTTGTATTTATTTAATTTATTTAAGTGTTATATTTTATATGCCATATTTGTGCAAATGTTTGTATTTTTTAATTAAATACAAACATTTGCATAAAGAGGGCATATTTTGTATGTAAAAAATATGCGATTTATTAATCTCAATTAATTACGTAAAGCATGCAATTCATCTCGATTACATTTTAATTGCATCTGACAGCCCTACTTGATAGCCAAATTGTTTGACATATTCTTAAGACACAGTCTTAAAAATAGCGCATAGGGTATCTATTTTTATAATCAATTATTAATATGTAACAACTACTGTAATGTCAATATAGTTTTACAACTTCTGTAGTCCTAATAACACTACTCCTAATAAAAAGAACAGCATCATCTTGAGGTATTTTGGATAGACTAACATCCACCCTGAATCAACAAAGCATATGCTGGTATAGTGGTAATGCCATGTCACAAACTGCAGCTGTCTTTTTCTGGGAGTGTTAGATCCTTTCACTGAGGGCCTACTGTCTATTTACACTTGGAGGGGTTGCTTATAATTTCAAACATACAATCAGAGTTGGTGGTGTAATCACTGGTATGCAGATTCAGTATGAGTGTTGGAAAGTTGAACTTTAGCTTCTGTATTATATAATTGGAAGTAACACTCAAAGGAATGGAACAATTATGCACCCAATTATGCACCCTACATATTTTATGTGATGTCAAAAAATAGATTTTAAGAAACTTGTCTTGTCCACGTTAATTTGACACAGACAGATTCTGAACCTTTTAGATGATGATTGTTTAGTGTTGGTATATATAGACCAAATAGTTGATATTTGGATGATTCATTTGAGGATTGTTTTTGAACTTAAATTATAATTTTAGTGTTTGTGTCAACCTACCCATGGGGACTGGCTAAATCTGGGGCAATGCATCTGTTTTTATGCGATATTAATGCTGGTGACAAAAAAAGTTTTAATGAACGAAACAAACAAAATTCCATTCAAGCACCTTGTTTATGATGCCACCCACCACACCCATTCCAAGGAAGTAATTATTATATGTCTTCCAATCAGAAATGGAAACCGACCTTAACCAGGTTGGTTATATCTAAGAAAGTCACTCCTATTATAAATATCAGCTGTGGGGCAGATGGCACCCCTTGGACAGGGTGCTATTTCATCCTATGCATATAACCCACACACCTGTGGTGATTGACAAATTGATGATTTGATCTGAAAGGTATTCATTTAAAATGTAATATAGTGCAAAATATAATATACTTGCATACCAAGTTGTTCATATTGAAATCGCTAGAGGTAGGCAAACAGATTTGACAATACAGGATATCATTTTTATGCTGTTAATGATTTAACTACCTACCTTCCTATCAAATGTAAAGCAGATGGCAGATACTGTAAGCTGGCAAAGAAAAGCAGCAAATGCTTTTACTGTATGCCTTGTGCATACTTTCCTGACGCACGCATACTGCATTGCATGACATACTGGAACTAACAGCATATAATAATGTTTGACATCCGCTATGCTTATCTAGTAATAATATGATGGGTATGCCGTATTAATATAGCTATTGAGTTTATAATATAACCTAGTTAAAAACAGATTAGCTGTTGTGTAGGCTATTTCTGGATGTACATAAGCATATGTATAACATGTACATAATATATGCATGGATAAATATATCAAAAAGTTTTAGAAGCAGTCTGTAGAAAAGTAATTTTTTTCTACTCATTCATTTATTGTAGACAGTTCTTAACTGTTTTTGACTCAAGCACACCAACCGTCCCCCAGGAAGAAGAAATTAAAACTGTATTTGTACTTTTTACAAATACGAAAACATAAAATAGTGTACCAAAAATATTTATTACCCATTTCACACTGACTCTTCCAAAGACCAACTTCATCGGCATTTGATTAACTTTTAGTTACCGTACAAATCAAAATTACACTAAAACATGATAGACCCAAAAATCTGACTGGAAAATAAAAAAATCAAGGAAGAGCCACTAGCCAAAAGTTTCATTTTCAAAATGACAGTCACTGAAATGGGACCAAACTGATTACAGTACATAGATATGGTGATAGGAAATCAAGTCACTGTAAAATAGACTATTTATGCACATTAAACAACCATAATACAACATTTAAGTTAAACACATTGGAAATATTATCGAAAAGATTATTAAAAAACATATTGCCCACCAACTAGCATTTTGTGGCCCACATGGGCTTTAACCCCGTCATTGTGAACCATTACTCTCATGTAGAATCAAAGAGACCTCCCTGCAGACAATACAGTCAATGAGAAGATTAGCGCATTAGAGAACAAGGGGGGGGGGAGCTCTAAAAGGTGTAAACCTTCCTTTCTGAGCATGTTTACCTGTCTTAGTAATAAAAAGTAATGTCAAATAGAATGGGTGTGCGCAAAAATATAAGGGGCCAACAAGGAGCAGTCTGTCTCAAATCTGCTCTGCTGATTAGAAGGCCACAGCAGCAACTATGAGGTGGAGAGGTCTGCTGTTGTGTTCCTTGGCTTTGTCACTATCCAGTGTCATGTATGCTCAAACCAGACGTGGTAAGACTAGGAGTTGTAGTCAAATATACAGTATACTTGCTTTATGTTGTTAGTAGTCTACAGGTGCAAATGCTCGACATGTTTACTGTATGTGGTGGGTTGACAGACAGTTGACAGTGTATTTGAAAATATTTGAATGTAGTACACACCAACTGACATTTTTTTGTTCATGTCAGTATCACCATTGTTCTGATGTAGTAGATGATACTGATGATGACATTAATACATACATCTGTTGGTTTGTTCACAGTTCACAACCATGTGAGCAGTGTCTGCAGCACTTGGGGAACAGAACACTTCAAGACCTTCGATGGCGATGTGTACCAGTTCGCGAGCATGTGCGAGTACAACCTGGTGTCCGACTGCCACGACACTTACCATGAGTTCTCTGTGCACCTGAAGAGGAAGGAGGCTGGGGGCAGGCTCTCCGTCAGATACGTGTTGGTCACCATCCATGACCTTGTGATCCGCATGACCAAGAGTGCCGTTACTGTGAATAATGTTGCGTAAGTATCCCAAGGATATTCTTTTTGTTTATCTTAACAAAGCTTCTTGGTTTTTGAAGAAATTATCTATTGTGGTAAATCAATAAACATATCTTAATATATATACTGTATGTATTCCTCTCTTACAGTATCCATATGCCATACTACGACGCAGGGGTGCAGCTGGAACGAAATGCAGTTTACACCAAGCTCCAGGCTAAAATTGGCATTGTAGTGATGTGGAATGGTGACGACGCAGTCATGGTAAAGCATATACAGTACATATTTTTTCTGTTGTTATACTTTATACTACAAACTTTAATTTAGTGTATAAAGAGTCATGTTATGTATACTCATATAGGCTTTAAAAAAAAATAATTACCCTTTTGCAACAATCAAGCCTGTCTGTTAATTTTTTTTTTACAATAGCATCAAAAATAGTATTGTTGTTGTAAAGAAACACACATTAAGGGAAATTACTTTTGCATCACATTCCTTGCGTACATCAATGCACAGGTGGAAGTGGATTCTGAGTATGCCAATCGCACTTGTGGACTTTGTGGAGATTTCAATGGTGTTGCAGTCGACAATGAGTTCATTCATAATGGTTTGTCATATTTCCGTGTATTTCTTTTATTACTTTGAAGACATGCGCGAAGTTAGCAATATTTATTTGTTTGTATTCTCTGTTTTTTATGACAATAAACATACAGGTCGAAAAATAAGCACCATAGAGTTTGGCAATACACACAAAGTGCATCTTCCTAATGATGACTGCGAAGACCCCTATGAACAGGAAGAGGAGGCTGAGGCTGAGGCTGACCGATGCAAGGAGTTTGTACGTTCGATGCTTAGCCCAGTTTGGCATTTCGTTGTGGCGTCAGCAGGATTCTAGTAACTCTCCTTTGCTTACTTATTAGCAAAGCACCTGTGAAGAGCTGTTGTACGGCAAGTCCTGGAGCTCCTGTACCGCAGTGTTGAACCCAGAGCCTTACATCAAGGCCTGTATTCAGGACATGTGTGTGTGTGCCAATAACACGGATGACTTCTGCGTGTGCAGCACACTGTCAGAGTACTCTCGTCAGTGTTCCCATGCTGGAGGGCAGCCGCCCAACTGGAGGACGCCACAGTTCTGTGGTAAACTGTTTTATTTCAGGATCTATTGCATTGCTGTTGGATGACAATTAATCTACAAAAACTCAGAACATGGTAGAATATACTTAAAAAAAAGTATAATTATATAATTATAAAATAAAATATAATTAATATATAAAATTTTTTAGACAACAAACTAGATTTCTTTCCATTAGTTCCTCATTTTAACCATGTGTCTTAATATAGCAAAGCAGTGTCCTTTCAACATGGTTTATGAAGAGAGTGGTCCCCCTTGCATGGACACCTGTACACAACCAGACACCAGTTCACTGTGCGAGGACCACAGAATGGATGGCTGCTTCTGCCCTCCTGGTTAGTCATGAATGAAACACATTCTCATCGCCTACTTGCACACTTTGTTATGAGTATGTTTATGTATGAGTGTGAGTATATTTTCTTCTTTGCTGTACAGTAAAAACTATTTTTGCCCTACAGAATGCAATTAAGATTTATACTGTATGTCTACAGGAACGGTGTTCGATGACATCTTGGTAACGGGATGTATCCCTCAATCTGAATGTCAGTGCAAGCATCAAAAAGTCTACAACACTGGGGAGATTTACAAACAAGATGGGAAAGAATGGTGAGGCACACCCCTTGACCACATCCCCCAGATGGTTGAAACTATAGCATGACTGGCACTCCTATTGCTTCCCCCCTATGAATACATGAATATTGTAGTCGTGTATCATAAATGTGAAATTCTGGATGCTATAAAGCACAGTCCTCTCACAATCTACTCTATACTGCATTTCCAACTGGTTAAACCCAACTTTACAGTAGTTAAATGTGTTGTGTCTTTTCAGCACCTGTTATGAAGGTAGATGGTCTTGCAAGAACCTGCCAAAACCAGCCACATGTGCAGTTGAAGAAGGTTCACACGTGACTACCTTTGATGGGAAAGCCTACAATTTCCATGGAGACTGTTATTACATCCTGGCTAAAGTGGAGAGCAGGGTGAGTGAGTTTCTTGTCCCTAGAGTATGCTTTATGTATGCTACTATGAAACCAGGATTCGACCTTTATGTAATTCACCCCACTCTGTGTTTTGTCACAGGATGACACAAGTCCAAGGTTTACCGTCCTGGCCCAGTTGGCGCCATGTGTAAGCCATCAGTATGACACTTGTATGAAGACCCTTAAAGTCCTACTGAACAACGATAGGAACAACGTAAGCGGTAGCATTTTAACTGGACGAGACAGTTTGGCACTGATGCTGTGTGTGTGATGTGTCTGATGAGCATTCTGTTTATATGCAGATGCTAGTATTTACTGCTGACGGGACAGTAAGGCACAATATGCAGATCATAAGTTTTCCATACCACACAGGTAAGATGCAGATGCAGATGCCTATGTACTGTGTGTGTGTGTGTGTATGTTTTCACAGTTACGTTTGTTTGATACATGTAAAAACAAACGTACTGCTTTGTATTCATGTATAGGCGACATAAACATATTCCAGGCTTCATCCTTTCACATCGTGCTTCAGACAAGCTATGGGCTGCAAATCCAAATCCAACATGTGCCTGTCATGCAAGTCTATGTGACTTTGGATGAGGGCTACAAGACCAAGACACGTGGTATGTAACTAGAACATGTCTAACTGACTGAGCCTAGGTTATACGTACCTGCACCTTTAACAATGACAGGCCTTAATTGACACGTATCATCATGATATATTACATTGTTAGGACATGTTTTTGCTCCGCTTTGTGATAAATAACAACATAAACATAAAATAAACAGCAGAAACATACTTAATAAGATGCAGCATTGCGTTGACTCTAGGCTTATGCGGAGACTACAATATGGTTCTGTGTGACGACATGAAGACCCCCCAGGGCATGGTGGAGGGGACAGCGTCTTCTTTTGCTAACTCCTGGAAGTCCAAACCCACCTGCACAGACAGAATGGAACGGCTAGACGAACCCTGTTCGCTCAGTGTGGAAAACGGTATGCTGTGCTTCTACAATGGCTTCTAGTATATTAATACTGGATCCCAAACAATGCTGCTGCTACTACTGCCAATAACAAACTGTTTGTTTGCTCCCAGCAATGTATGCAAAACATTGGTGCTCAGTGCTCAGAAGTCCAGAAAGCGCCTTCGCTCAGTGCCATACAATGGTTGATCCTGAGAGCTACTACAAGGTGTTGTACAACATACAGTATGCTTTCTCTCACTGAATTGATTTACATTGTAATTGCACCAGTCGTAATACTATTTTCTTTATCCTTCAGCGGTGCACTTACGCTAGTTGCAACTGCGACAAGAGTGAAGACTGCCTGTGTGCAGTTTTTTCCTCTTATGCACGAGCTTGTGCATCCAAGGGAGTCTTCTTGACAAATTGGAGAGAGAACGTGTGCGGTAAGGAATTTAAGAAGGGAAATATGATGTCTGTGTTTTCTCATGCAATTGCAATATTAAAGAACTGTTCCTAATTTTTAATTCTAATAATACAGATAAATACACCAGGAGTTGCCCAGAATCTCAGACCTATTCTTACAAGCTTCAGAGATGTCAACTGACATGCAGGTCCCTGGCAGTGGAGCAGCAAACCTGCACCTCTGATTTCTTGCCTGTTGACGGCTGCTCCTGCCCTGACGGTCTTTATCTGGATGAAAAGGGCATCTGCGTTCCTATGGCAAAATGTGCCTGCTTTCACAATGGAGTCCACATCATGGCAGGAAAGTCAATTAACATCAAAAATGAACACTGGTGAGTTATTGACAATTGAACGTTCCATTATTTTTTAAATATAGTTGATTTATCCAAATGTTTTTTTACTACTTCCTTCCTTCGCTGGTTTTGGTCTAGATACTTTGACATGCAGTTTAGGCTATGCAATGTGCATACATAATCATGTAATATTGTATAGTATTGTTAACTGTACATAACATATTATGTACGCTGTCCATCCATCCATCCATCCTCTCCCGCTTATCCGGAGTCGGGTCGCGGGGGCAGCAGCTTCAGCAAGGGACCCCA
>JAOEGT010088753.1:0-14210 GCA_025447795.1 Speoplatyrhinus poulsoni | reverse complement strand
ATATGTATGTCTATATGTAAATCCAGTCCAATCTTCACCTAATACACAGTGTGTCTATATCAACAGACATATATGTATGTCTATATGTAAATCCAGTCCAATCTTCACCTAATACACAGTGTGTCTATATCAACAGACATATATGTATGTCTATATGTAAATCCAGTCCAATCTTCACCTAATACACAGTGTGTCTATATCAACAGACATATATGTAAGTATTTCTGTATATGTAAATCAAGTCCAATCCCTGCCTAATACACCGTGTGTCTATATCAACAGACATATATGTACATATTTCTATATATGTAAATCAAGTCCAATCCCTACCTAATACACCGTGTGTCTATATCAACAGACATATATGTACGTATTTCTATATATGTAAATCAAGTCCAATCCCTACCTAATACACCGTGTGTCTATATCAACAGACATATTTGTATGTCTATATATGTAAATCCAGTCCAATCTATATCAACAGACATATATGTATGTCTATATATGTAAATCAAGTCCAATCTCTACCTAATACACAGTGTGTCTATATCAACAGACATATATGTATGTCTATATATGTAAATCCAGTCCAATCTATATCAACAGACGGGGGCGTGGATGTCCAGTTGTGTGAGGAGGAGCTGACTAAAGACAGCTCTGGGGAGTTCCTCACACCGAGTCGGCATGGACCCGGCTCGTGTCTTCGGACCCTGGTGGACTTCCTGTCAGACGCTCACAACAGCTTGGTGAGAGAGGCCCGGAAGCTGAGCCACCAAGAGGCCAGGTGAGCCACCGTTGTCGGGTGTCGACTGCAAATGCAGTGAACGTATTGCCTCGTTGTGACACCATCCTGATCTCGCAAGCTCCAATTTAAGTTTGCCGCAAGAATCAGTCTGAAACCGTTCAATTCAAAATTGTGTGTCGTAAAGGTCGGTACAGATGCATTTCAATCCATTTTCCATGCATACGATTGGCCTATATCTCACCCAGTCACTAAGTTTAAAATCAGCTAGAGCTCCGGTGGAAATTGTGATATTCTACTGTGACGTTTTCCTCAGTGACTACGTCGTTCCATTGGGGATGATATCGGAGACCCAGCTAACACTGTGCAACCCAGAAAGAGAGTTCATCCCCCTAGTGGTGTCCCACTGCCATTACACGCTGAAGTCAGGCATGGAGACAGACAGCAGTTACAACCTGCAGAGCATACAGACCCAGCTGGCTCGTTGCTTCCTGGCTGGAAAACCACTTATCCAAGCAGTAAGCAAAGCGATTAACTTAACTACAACCACAACAAGTGCAGAAACACTTTGCACTTGGGAACTGCCTTTAACAACAAACACACACACACACATACAAACAGGATCTGTTGTCATTGTCAGGACACATCAAGGTACTTGAACAGACACCTGCAGGATTTCTCAGTGGTTCTGACGGAGGTCCGAGACAAGATTGCACAGGTACGTCTTATCTGCTATGAGCCTTTTAGCGGTCAGTCAGTCAAGCCCGGGTATATTCCCGCGATCCGTGAGAGCATACTTCACGCAGATGCGTCGGCTATTTGTATATACAATAAAACGTGCTTTGAAATAAGCGATAACTATGATTTAAACGTGCACACATTGTTTCCCGGGAACAATATTGGTGTAACTTATTAGCTGGAAATAAATATGTTTCTATGCTTAGTATGCTTAGTATGGTGAGCTTGGTAGCTCACACATCTATTGCTGTCTGTAGTGGGCTTCAGCTTGTCTGTGTGGACAGAACATTTTTGGAGGTATGCAGACTGTATTGTTAAGCTTTGGCCTTCAGACAGACAGTTTGTGCACTTCACTCTCTCTGTGCTAGGAGGCGCTGAAGGCCTCCGTGAGCGGAGCAGTCAGGGCCACCTTGTGTTCCTACACCGACGTGTGCGACGCCGTGTTTTTCATGGAGATCGGCCTGCGCTTCCTGGGGAAGACTGGCGGGGAGCCCCAAGATTCCCTGCTGTCCTATCTTACTGATTCCCTGAAGATCGGACCACAGATGTCTGGCAGCGTTGCCAAGGTAATATCGTTTCCCTGTTGTGTTGCTGTGTGTTGTGTATAGTGTATTGCTCCCAAGGTCTAACCATAAAGCATTTCTGTGTCAGGCTCTTGGAGAAAGTATGTTGAAACACAGCATATTCACCTGGCAGCTCTTTACCTGCTGGAAATCTGAGCTCATGCTGAACCGGAACCAGGTACTGTTTGATATTATACACACATAATAGACCCACTTTTTACAATTAATGATGACGTTTCACAACAGAAGTATGATGGAGGATGACTTGTCACGCTACGCAAGAGCATTAACCACCAACGATAACGTTTAATTGCTTTCAGCCCATATTTCAGCCCAAAATGCCTAAAAGCTGCTAGTTTACAAATTATAAAACTGTAAGAGGATGTATGGATCGAAAGGATCTTAAAATGGCTAGTTATCTTAGCTTACATGTAACCCAAAATATGAATTATTCATAATAATTATTGTTTCAAGAATTCATAACTGCGGGGCACCACCAAATAATTTGACCCGATTCTGGATAGAATACGGTATCAGCCGTGAATTGAAACGGCTTAAAATTCAAGTATTAATAATATTTTATGAATTCCTCGAATGTATTATTTTCAGTCTCAACAGAAGGGTTAATTATACACCGGCTAGGGACTCTGTACCCTGTATACAATCACACTGACACAATGGTTTACAATAAAACAATTGTGACTTTATTAAAAATAAGAAAATAAGAATAAATAAAATAAGAATAAGAAAAGATGAAATTATATCAAATCAAACGGAATCTGCAATCAAGAAGAGCAAGTACGACATTGATCAGAAGGAATCGTTTTCTTGTTCCAGAACCCATTTCAGGGACTACCTTCAGTGTTCCAGCAGCAGCTATCTGACCAAGACAGGCATGGGCTCAAGATGTTCCTCACCGTCACAGATATTGACACGTTCACACTGGAACTGCATGAAATTCTCCTGCTGAAGACCAACAGCACCACGTCAGACCAGGGTTACGACCCACATTGGGAGTAAGCAGCTAAATTACATGATATACAATGAAAAGCAATCCATATGCATTCACAGCGGTTCGGAGGGTCCTGAGTGTCTGTAACTTTCAACCTCAAGTTCATTGAGTAAATGTACTTGTTGCTCTGGCAAATGTTTTCTTTCCCTAACTCCCTCCTTTCTCCAGTATCAGGTCCACTATGGAGAGCCACCTGGAACAGAAGAAGGTTCCATCTCTGCCTGGGTTGGATTCTTTTCCAGAGGACATAAATCTGGACAAAGTTGCTGAAGTGTGGAAGATGGCTGTAGAGTTCAGAGGAAGATAAAAGAGAAATTTAACAGATATGTGAAGCACTTTATTGTTTTTCATGTCAAGAGAACATGATTGCTCATTCCAAGACCACATACTGTGTCATATACTCTATCTATTGAACAATTAAATCATGCACTGTTTGGGTACAAGGTTTTTCTTTGCCAGTCCTGTTTCTTTGCTTGTGTATGCTAATCTTTTCCACATTTTGCCTCTTTCCTGTGAAAATAAATAATCCTAAATGCTGATTCTTATTTCTCTGTGGAAATACACTGTGGTTGCTTTAAATCTGCCTGTACCCATATTAAAGATAGCCTGGCTCTGCCCAACTATTACTCTCAGCTAAACACTCTCCTCATTAGCGTTTTCACACCCTGCTGGCTGGCCAATCAGGGTGGGTTAGTGAGATGAAGTTGAAGTCAAGCGTGTTTTGAAATGGTGGTAGAGCTAGATGAGGCAATCAGAACAGTTGTACTGCTTATCTGTGAAATCCCTGCTTCAGTTTGGGGGGGAAGACTCCTGTATGCTCTATATAGAACACAATAGGACCTACTGTAGCCTGTGATCAATCAGCCATGTTTTATTTGAGCACAGGCTACCTGATTTACTGGAGAGATACAAAATCCAAAAGGGGCAAGGTTTGAAAAAAGAAGAAAACATTTTGATCACCATATAACCCAAGTGAAGTAAAGCCAAACACACAAGATTGTAGCATTTAATCATTTTAATCTGATATTCACTTGTTTCCAATTTAAGTAGACCAATGTTTGTTTGATGGACTGGCAGAAATGCCTTATTTTATATTTTGCATAAATAAACCAAACCCAAGCCCCTTTCATCTATCCTACCCATAGAACTATATAATAAGGAGATGGAGTGCTATAGACCAAGCCGGCAGTTCCAACTGCTGTGATTTTGAAGTCTCGTTCTCCAATAGTATGGCCAAAATGTGTAGTAGACTTATTTTGTTTTAAGTCAGCTATTAGTTGTTTATCTTACAGTAGATCATCCCGAAACACAGATGTTTTAAATATGCAGAAAGTTTTGAACATGAGCATGAGCTATTAAAGTCCAGGGGTTAATACATTAAAATGTATTTATATATCATGTACTTCCCCCATAGAGAAGAGAACAGAAGAGAAGGCTAAATCATGCCTAAGCAATAAATATGTTTGATAATCCTTATTGCATTATCTTCCATATGTTTCGAATTGTGCCAGGATTCCTGTATTTAATTGTATTTAATGTTAAGTGTTTGATTCTCAAAATGTTATTGGGGAGGCCCTCAGACTCCCCGCTTTGTGTGTGCCCCCCTCCCCCCAATGTTCAAACGAAATCTACGCCCATCTTTATTATGGTAACCAGTATATCAGCTATAGAAAATCTTTGCTGGGGAATATTATTGAAAATAAAATAAATACACAAGATCACAGCAGGATACAGGTATCATCTGAATACATATTTATTAGATAAATATTATGTTGTCACATCATCTAACTACATACAATTCTGCAAGACTAAAAATCACAATTTGTTTTATTTTCTGACCAGTTTAGTATATGAAATGATTGTACATAAAATGTACAAACAGAGACAATGGTCACATTGCATGAATCACTTTAGATTGTACCATTTCATCCCGCTCCCATCAGCTGATGATATCAAAAAGTACAAACTATGGATTTGGTTACAATCTTCTGGACCCCAGCCCGCGCACCAACAATGCATTTCTCACTTCCTGTTCTCTCCGCGTATCTTCACTTTGTTTTTATTTAATTCTTTTTTTACTTCAGCACCTCAATAATATGCAGGTGAAGACTTGAACACTAGATATTACATGTAAAACATTTCCGCCCAGGTTGGAACAAAATGCTGCGAAATATCCACAGACACAAACTAAGGAATTTTCGATTTCCACATTCAGCCACTTCCAATACGGGGGGGGGCAAGAGGGGGTTGCAAGCTTTTTTTTTTATTCTGAAGTAACAATGCACATTCCCAGGGAAAATGAATACATTTCTGTTCACGTCTCTATATTCATTTACATATATACAGGCATACTTGGGACGTTTGTCCACTTTGACTTAGCATCGCCCTTCACAAACGCTCTAGGCCATAATAGGTGGACTTGCCCTTCCTCAAAGTAATTTTTTTTATTTTTTACTTTTTTTTATGTATTTATTTTTTTAAACATTATTTCCCCAAGAGATATGGCCCTTTTTAATATGATTGTGCAAATACAGATTTGGGGTGTGGCCTAATACATAACTTGGCTCATGTGTTTCATGAACAAAATGGGAAATGATAGCTATCTCCATGGGATTGATAAACTCTTTCAATTCAGATAGCAAATAAATGAATAACATTATGGCAGTGTATTGTTAAAATATTTGTGTTTGAATCTACTGATCTAATATATAATGTCACCATGTTGAACTGGAACAAACTGTATATCATAATACATAATTAGGTTTAACATAATGTTTACATATAACCAAGGTGTTTAAACAGCACATCGCTACAGATGAAAGAAATTATATTTCTAGCCTTACAGTTGATTAACAAACAATACAAAATAATTTATCATAAACCAGAGAAGAAAATAAGGTATATATATAAATGGTCTCAAGCTTTTAAAAAAAGCCACACTTTACAGTATATAGAAAAAATAAAAACAATATGAATTTCTTTAAAATAAAGGTTGTGATATATGCTTAAAATACCACTTGTGTATCGACAATTATGAACAATTATGATATTCACATAGTTCACTAATTACACTGAAAGTCAGCTGATGTCTCAGTCATTGAAAATAACGTTTAAAATGTTGACATTAATGAATTCATGAATAGATGCAGCGATAATGTTTAAATGCAATATATTGCTTTATCTCAGCCTGGCAAATATAACTTGAAATGATACTGCGTGCCCACTCGAACCTGGGGATGGAGGCTGGGAAGACCAGAGCCATGTAGAAGAGAGTCGGGCCATCGTACTTTAAAAATATTCAATGGTCACATGGAGAACAGTTCCAGGAAGTGCAATTTTAATCGATAAATACAGATACATAACTACTTCAACCTTTGGTAATAAGTAGCAAATAAATGCATCTATTTACATTTCCAATATAATTTATAGGGTATTTTTTGTATTTGCGGCTAACTTCCGGGAACTGTTTTGAGGTGCCACGATCCAACATTGCTGTGAAAAAACGGACCATTGGAGTGGATGGAAATGACGTGACTCTCTTTTATACGTGTCTCTGGGGGAGGCTAGGCAGAAGGAATGCCACTGGATGTGGTGGGGGGGGGAGGTGAACTGAATTTAAAGCACAATGACCTGCAGGCAAGGAATAGCTTATAAGACATCTGGGGGTCAATGTGCCCAGCCGACAGAGAAAAGACAGTGGTCTGGTGGAGTCGCAGATGGTTAACTGGTTGGTTTTGGCCGACCAATTGTGAAAGGATAAACATTATCGAGATGATACAAAAATATTCACAATATTTACATTACAATAACTTTTCTTTAAAAAATAATACATTTGCATACTTAACAGCACTCTTCTCAAAACGTCAACTTGGAAAAAACAAATGTGGCAAAAGGTCTGCTCCAATACTGCGTTAAAAAAACCCTGCCTCAAACAGTAGTGATGTATGAACTGGATGTTTCCTACCCCGTATAGCTTGAAAATCCATGTATTCTCCCATATCATGTACAAACATGATACAAACACACACAGAGACACACATTCTCTCATGCACACACACACGCACACACACAAACACACACTCACACACTTCGTTCTTACCCTCCCCCCCAGCTTTGGTGAAGTTGAGCAGTTTTTTGAAGATTCATGGATTGTTTTTAATTTGCAGAAAGAAGAAAAAAAATAAAAATAGAACAGACATAAATTATCTAGCAAATGCATAACAGCACTGCCAATTTTGACATTATCCCTTCAACGTTGGTATTAAATAAAACCACACTAAATCCAACACATAATATAAACCACATACACACACCACGGCGCAGATTAGAGCTGCTAGAACAGCGCATGATAAACGTACGCCATCTTTAACAAGTTTGGGAGTCTTGACGAGGTCTTGGCACACGTTCACCTTGTTGAGCAACACCACGGCTCATGTCCGGCAGACAGGGTCATGGAAAGTGTGACAGCATGGATTTCTATGTTTTAGCGATTTTAAAAAGCAAGAAGATGTGGTACTGTACCCAGAGCAATGGAAATAGCAGAGTTACGCCAATGGAAGTTCGAAATAGTCAACGGTCACATGGTTCACGGAGCGGCAAAATTGTTCCCGGAAGTGCTTGGTGGGCAATATGAATATATATACACAGATATATAACTTGTATAACCAACCAGGTAATTGGTAGTCAATAAATGCACTGATTTACATTTTAAATACAATTTATAGGGTACTTTTAATATTTAGGCTAACTTCCAGGAACTATTTTGAGGATCCACGATATTTGCTGTGAATAAAACAAACCGTTTTATTCACAGCAGTGGTGGATCAAGGAGTGAACAGAGATGCCGCAACTCTCTTTACATGGCTCTGGTGGTACCTATCCCATCAACACACCCACTCACTCAATTAAAATATCTCCTCGGTTCAGGTGAATGATGGCGTGTGTGCTATTCTTGGTTTTTCATACATACATATATATATATATATATTTTATATATCTCGTTTACTGTATATATACCCATTTTGATATTATTATTTTTTCCACCAGACAAGGCCAACACCACTTTTGTTTTAGTTGCCAACCCACAGAGGACTGAAAGCAAGCAATATATGTGAGATATTGTAGAATGTAGACAAATGTGATTATGGGGAATAGCAGAGAGGTCGGAGCGGTGCAGAAACATGGACAGACAATAACTTATGTCACTTTTGTAGAGAGAGAGAGGGTGTTTTTTGCATTGCCATAATCTCTTGTGCTTTGTACTGTATGAGGAGTGAGGGACACACCAGTGCTACGGACCACTGGACTAACCAAACAGAGCTGTGACATCAGGGAAGCTTGGGCCTCTCCCTACTGGAACAACAACATGGATGCGATGTGGACTGGCCAGATAGGGCAGGATGTCTCCGTTTAAAATGTGTCTGCTTGTTTCTTTTGTTATTTTTGATACAACAAATTCCTTTTTTCTTTCCAAAAGGAAACAACATGTGAATAAAAAAATGCTACAACACCTTTTTCCTAATGTGCACACTTACAACTGTGGCATAAAATAAATCAACTGATTATAGCTGCACAGGTCAGAGGTTATCGCCACGCGGCAGGGGTTGTGGTCAGCCTGGGCCCGGGCCGTTTGTGTCTTTTTAGGTCTGACCTCCTTCAGCCAGCCAACGCTGACGAATGAAAACTGTACACGAGGAAGAAGAGCGAGGGGGAGTGCATCTTTGCACCGAGCGACGGCACCCAGCTCACGGGTAAGAAGCCCTCCAGGCAGTCAAGTTGAGAGCAGCTCAGGTTTCTACGGCGTGCATGTGTCTGTGTGTGTGTGTGTGTGTGTGTGTATATGTGTGTGCGCTCGTGACAATCGCCTCAGTTGTTTTCGAAAAGCGAGAGAAGGTCATCGTTGCTGTTGTTGGGCAGGTCCGGGGGGTCCAGGTAGGACAGCAGCTCGTCTGGGTTAGCCAGTTCTGGGAGGAGCTGCGGGACGAAGGAATGAACACAGCAGTTAGCTTCACACTGAATGAGAATAAATGAACAGGGCAGTTAGCTTCATGCCAAAAAATGAAATTAATGAGAATGAATCAACACGCCTGTTAGCTTCACGCTGAAAAACTGAATGACAATGAATGAACAAGGCAGTTAGCTTCACGCCAAAAAATGAATGAGAATGAATGAACACGCCTGTTAGCCTCACGCTGAAAAAATGAATGAGAATGAATGAACAAGGCAATTAGCTTCAAGCTGAAAAAATTAATGAAAATGAATGAATAAGCCAGTTAGCTTCATGCTGAAAAACCAGCCAACGCTTTTTACTGATGTGTGTCACCGATGGAATATACTTATTACCACTGCAGCAGTTTCTCTGATTTGTATTACTTATACATTTGTTTTGTTAACTTACATGTATATGTATTTTTATATTTATATAAATGTTCTAGTTGTTATTTACTGTGTATTTATACTATTACATTTTAAAGAATGTGCAGTGGTCTAATTCTTTTTCCGTGGCTGTGTTATGCCATATGATTAATGGCAGTTAACATTGTGGGACACAATGTGCGACATTGTCCACTGTATTTTCAGTTTTTCTTTATAACGTTCTGAAGAAACAGTTGCGAAAGCTCGTCCACCATGTTTGTTGACACTAAAGTCACGTCGTTTCTCGCGGGATATTTTTGAGATTTCCGGTTTTGGAATTCAGGACTGGGTTGTTCTGGAATAGAATCGGTTGTGCTTTTTGGACAAAACGTTGCCCTCCACACACATAACAATCAAAACATTTAAACATATTTCTTACTTTTGTTAGGTGTGTGGTCTCTCATGTGTGTCCGGCATTACGTTTTGTGTAAACATTCCAAATTGTTAGATTTAAACTGTAACCCTTAGTTACAAACAAACAAAACATGTCTGTTTGCTAAGAACTATGTCCTCAGACACTTTGTGTGGGATTAGCCACAAACGTTCGCAGTGAACTCAACGGAAACTCAACGGAAAACTGCTTGCGAACATTCGCCTTTCTTTGCCAGTTTCCGTATGTTTGCGTACTCACGTCCAAAGAAGGCTCCGACATGTCCGAACCCGCCTGGCCATCCAGGCTGTTGGACGGGTTGAAAGACAGGTCGGCGTGGGGATGGCTGCTGTTGTTGTTGTTGTTGTTGTTGGGGCCCGGCTGCTGTTGCTGAGGGGGCGGGGCCTGCTGTCGCGAGGGCGCCGGAGGCCCGCTGTGGTGCAGCTGCCCGGGGTGGGGCCCAGGGTGGGTACCGGGATGGGTCCCTGGGTGGATCCCTGGGTGGGGCCCTGGGTGGGTGCCAGGATGGGGCCCAGGGTGGTGGGGAGAGGTGTGCAGGTTCTGCTGCAGTGAGCTGTGTGACTGGTCAGTGCTGGCAGGATGAGGTATCTTGGGGAGGAGGTGACCATGCATAAACACAATGTTTAGTGCACACAAGTAACCAGACAGCACCACCTACTGGTTGAACACAGGTTAATTTCATATGTGTGTACGTGGTTTATATTACATATATGTTTGATTTAGTGTGGTTTATTTAATACCAACGTTGAAGGGATAGTGTCCAAATCAGCAGTTCAGTTATGCATTATGCTGGTTTGTTTGTTTTTCTTTTGCATAAATATTTGAAAAGCTGCTAAACTCCACCAAAGTTGGTGAGCTGGGTGAAATGTCCGTCAGTGTGTGTGTGTGTGTGTGTGTTGGGTACAGGAGGCAAGTGACATTAATTGGCAGAAATTAGAATTAGTCAGATACAGTAATGGACTGTTGTCAAAGATGCTTCATAGTGGGATCAATTTAGCCATCGTTAATGAGATTGATTATGGACCTGTTAGGTTTGAGTGTTTAGCAAACACTGACAGTAGTTATTATTGATTAGTTGTCAGCACTTCACATCAGAACACTTGAACCAAATGCACCCATTATTAAGTGTATTAATATAACTGCTCCTGGCGTCTGGTTACAGTGTTTGGTAACAAGCTGCAATACTGCAAATGCTCTCAGAATTATGACCCATGACCTCCAGAAATGCATAATGTGCGTGCCCCAAACTTTGGCACACACATTATGCATTTCTGGAGGTCATGGGTGAACATGCCCACTGGAAACGCGCAGACAAACACTGACTATGATAATGTAATATTTTAATCTTTAATACAAAGGTCGTATTAAAAAATCTTAAAAAAAACACGTGACCCCTAGTGGATGGATTAGGTATAAATAGTGCAGTGTTAACTCACTGAGTCTGGCATGTTGTGTGAGAGCGGTTTGTCCTGGCTCATCAGGCTGTTGGGCAGATCAGGTGGGTGGGACAGCTGTGGACCGTGCATGAAGTCGTTCATGGACGTCCCACCAGGGTTGCCATGGGGGAAGTCAAAGTTCCCGTGCCCCTGGTAACTGTTGCCTAGAGATTGCGTACCAAGACGAAAAGAGTGAATACATATTGGAGAATACTGTACATATGTGTTTCATTTTAAGATTTTTCTGTGCAAGGATATATATATATAACCTCTCTCTTTCCTCCAGGAACTTATTTTTTTTAGGGCTGGCCCCAAATACTTGATTATTTGTGTATTCGTTTGTTGGGTATGCATTTTATTTTAAATATTGGGATTTGAGTATTAGTTTTTTTCACATTATGCATGCATACATGGATTCCCATTAATCCCTACTGTCTTTGTATAAACCCACATGTTAATGTCATTGCCTGCCCTACATTGTCAACACAATCTATTGCAATTGTCTCTGTCTATAAGAAGAGAGGGGGGCTATTCATTCAACACATACTCTTATACTCTTACTCTTATTGACTAATATATGTTTTCGGACAGCTTTGATTGGGTCAATTGACATGTCAGTCAAAGCGACCATTTTGAGAGCATGGCTATGTTTATATGTGCTCAATGAAGCTAGGAATGGAAGATTACATCTGCCGGCTAATATAAAATGAATGCAACAGCAGGCCATGCAGTTTTTAATAATTTTAATTAATTAATCATTTTAATTAAATTTAATTAATTAATTAATTTTATTAAAGTAATGTGTTTTGGAGTAAATATTTTATTGGATTGTCTGGACCCATGCAAATATAACAAGATTTTGAATGTTTTGGATCGACTATGCGTACTGTTATTGGTGGTCTGGTGGACGACTACTCACTTGGTAGGTGAGTAGTCGTTGAAGGCGTTGATTGTACTTGCTGTTGTACAGTTATGTGCTATTGAAAACCCGCAAAAGGCCACCCACTTAGTTTTTTAACAGGTTATGAAACAATTAATTATAGTTTTATAGTGTTTTTAATGGGGTTTTTGAGAAAAACACATTTTTATTACAAGCGGACGAAGTGTACCAACCAAGTACTAAGGCGATATTTAATGGATATGTATGTGTGTGGAGCCATTTTCAGACCATAATATCCCCATTTATATAAAAAAGGGACTTTTGTCAATATTAACACCAGCATTTGTGTCTCATCACTTATTACTACACTAAGATGTCCCACCTTGGTTGCCGTACTCGCCGCTGTTGCCCCCCTGCTGAGCAGCTAGCGACGTGTAGGGCGATGGCCCCGGGCCCAACTGGGCGATCATCTCCATCACGTTGGGCATAATCATCTGGCTGGGGCTCATGGTCTTGAAGCGCTTGGCCAGCGGTCCGTCTGGGTCCTCCTTAATGTGGATGTCTGACTTGATGGCCACCGGTCGCCAGCTGCACGTTGGGTCAATGGTCACCTCCTCAAACTCCGAACTGGTTGGGGGGAGGTGGGGGGGGTTATTAACATCTTTAGAGTAAACGTTTGGTTTAGCGCTTTCTGGCTGGAAATAGTGAATGGGGTCTGGCCACGCTCCATTGGGAAGTGTTAACGGTTATTTCCTCCTACTGGGCGTAGACCTTTCTGTGTGTGTGTGTGTGTGTGCACGCGCGCGCATGTGTCGGGGACAGGAGGCAAGTGACATTACATGGCAGAAACTAGAATCAGTCATATACAGTAATGGACTGTCATAGTGGGATTAACTGAGCTGAGAGCAATGGTCTATAGTTATTTATTATTTATATGTATTTGATTTGACTATAACAAACATGGGTGGATATTGCTTAAAGGTGATTCTGGTCAATATTACACCTTTAATCAAGCTTCTTGTGTGTGAACTTACTTTTGTATGGCGTTTAAGATCCCCCACATGTATTGGTCGACTTCAAGGCCTTCTAACAACGCTGTTTTACTGAGGAGAGAGAGAGAGAGGGAGAGAGAGAGAGAGAGAGAGGGTGAGAGAGTGTTATGGTTTGACACAGTAAAGCCACAGCAGGTGAATCTGTGTAAATTACACATAACGCTTTACGTAACCTAACAGTGTTAAAATAACGTCAAATTACGTACTTGCATACAGGACACCGCCACGTTCCCCTCTCGCAGTTGAGCTGTAAGTAGGACTCCAAATCGAAACACTGAAGCGAGGAAAAAACCAGCATCACACATTTGCAGTCCATCACGATTCCTTCAATTGGCCCGCTAAAGCAGTGTTTCTCCAGTGGGGGCGCTAGCTCCACTAGTGGCCACTCTAGATACTACAGGACGTGTGTGACAATTACCTAAGAATAATAGTTACACTTATATTTTAAACTTCTAAGTAGGCCTATAAATAGACAATGGTGGTATTATGAATGCCTATATTCATATTTAGTCTGCAGTTGAGTCTGACTAAACTAAGACTGTTGGGATATAATTGCCGACTGTGTTTTCCCGCCCAAACTCGCCTGCACGTGCTTGCAGTCGTGGCCCCGCGCCGGGAGCTGTATCCGCCGGAAGGTGATGGGACACTTGAGGGAGACCTTGATGGCCGTCTGCTCCACCCCGTCCTCTCCGTTCAGCGCCGCGTTGCCGGCCGCCGCCGCCACACTGCTGAAGTTGCGCTTCACTGCAGAGAGGAGCAACAAGGTTAGTCACACGTTAGCGGCCATGTTGGCTCAGCTCACATGTTAGCCGCCATGATGGCTCAGCTCACACGTTAGCGGCCATGATGGCTCAGCTCACACGTTAGCGGCCATGTTGGCTCAGCTCACATGTTAGCCGCCATGTTGGCTCAGCTCACACGTTAGCGGCCATGTTGGCTCAGCTCACATGTTAGCCGCCATGTTGGCTCAGCTCACACGTTA
>JAOEGT010088742.1:0-14210 GCA_025447795.1 Speoplatyrhinus poulsoni | reverse complement strand
TGCAGTGTCCCACATTTGGCTCTATCGTTTGGTAAAATATCCCGGGGTGCACAACAGTCTTACAAAATGAATCCTATCTATAGTTTTCACTTTTGTTTTGAAAATGTCCTTGCTTGTCATGACTGGTTATGTATATTGATTCTATGGTTACATAGAAAGGCAATTTGAGGAAATTTGATGCTTCTGAAAATCAAAAATCAAAATAATTTACCCTCTGTGGAATCTTTGTTTTTATGTGTTACATATAAACATGAACATTGCTACAGCACATAAATCATTTTAATGTCAATAGATGTCATTTCCAAATCAAGTTTGAAAACCTATACAGTTCATAAAGCATAGCCTACAAACACAATATTTACATGATGCATGAAGGCAATAGCACATACTGTACAAAGGTCTCTACCAATGCATATTTACATATTTACATTCATTAAAGACCCCCTCCCCACACACACATGCATGAGCACGCGCACGCACACACACACGCACACACACACACAGACACAGACACACACTTTTTATAAACCATTTTTTCAGGTGCCTGGTGACTTAATTTTGAGCACTGTTGAGTGCTTCATACTTTCTATAAAACCCTACATAAATTTATTGACGATCCTAAACCTCAAGTAGTTAATATTGTTTAGTTTTTGCTCTACACAAATACTTGTTAAGGTTAATGCAGAAGTTAATGTTGTGCTGTAGTGTCACCAGATTAAGGCATGTTGCATCATTATTTTCTACTCTAGTCTATTGTGCCTATACAGATTACAAAATAAGATGTACACACTGACATTACATTACCACTGGGACAACTAAAAATAACACCAGTTTTGCATTTACGTCTCATTTTTCACTTTATGACATTTGCTGCTTGCTTTGTTTTGTTGCAGAAGTTGCAGATGATGTGATTACTGGATTCCCCGGAATAAACACATAGCAAACACCATGGCAAAGAGCTGCGGAAAGAGAAAACATTGGGTTATAAAGGGATTTCATGATAATTACAGACCATACAGCTATTATTTTATTAAATGGGACATAATATAATCTTCATAATATACATTTTACTAATTTGATTACTAATTTAATAAATTGAACTAACTGTATCCTCGTTATTTGCGACTCCCCTGAGTACAACCAATAGATCTAGACTAGCCAAAATAGCCAATAATGCCTTAGATGTACTTCAACGTACTTCAATAGTGAGCACCACAATGGCCAGGGCTCCTGCCATGTAGATGTAAGTTTCAAAGTAGGACACCATTGCTGTGTAACAGCCCTGCAAGTAACAAATGAAGAGGACTATATTAGAATGTGCCACTCTTGAAACATAAAAAGACTATAAATGTATTTGATTGTTTTTGTTTTTCCAACCTTGTTCTTTCGGAAGGCCATGCTTCCACTCAGACATTGCTCCATACTGTTGTAATCCACGTCTCCGAGGTAATGGTTGCTATGGCAACATGCCTCAGGCACCATCTTGCTGGGATGCAGCAGCCTGAAGAGGCTCTCCTCAAAGTCCTCTGGGCCACTTACGCCACAGCAATCAAACTGTACAGCACATGCAATGTGAACGAAAAATATAGAAACATTCACATCACAGACGAGGAAACACAGCAGCCATGCTGTGAAGACATACAAGGACTTTGATATAATAACAGGGTAGTTATGGTGTTGCCACAATTTCACTGCTGTTATTAATATCAAAACGCATTTAAAAGGTTTAGTAATAATAACAAAATGACACCAGATAACATGAGAGGTAGTGGTAAAAATATATTGTCATTTTGATATTTATAAAATGTATATAAAAGTATGAATGTATTAATTTGCCTCCAGTCATCATGAAACTCATCCAGAACTACTTAAGTTAAAGCGCATGGGACAAATGTTAGGAAGAAACAAAAGACACAGAACAAGTGGTTTCACCGTGGTCATGATGGCGTTCCATGTGGCGGTCAGGACGTCAGTGTTATTTTGCCCTTGGTAGTGCCGCTTCAGTTCCCTGGTGAAGTACTCTCGGGTCAACTGGACACGCACACACACACACGCACACACACACACACACACACACACACACAGGGGAACCTGCTTCACTGTGAGCATCTCATGTATTGTAATGAACACCACAGTCAGGCTACAGGCCACGACTCACGTGCTCCCTGAAGAGGAAAGCCAAGATGGCTGCTGCCAGTTCAGCCAGGAAAATGAAGAGAATGAACAGGAAAAACTGAGGTGCGCAAAAAAAAAAGAAAAAGAACGTCAGTAAACATAAAACATTGCTCCGTCACACCAAAAAGTAAATACAACTTTTAAACCGTTAAATCTACAATCATACATTACATTATAAATAACATAAATTATATTATAAATACAGGATCATTTATTATATCCAATGCAGGTTGAATTCAGCTACAGTATATTACAGTAAGTAAGATAAATCCATGCATAGCAAATGCAGTTTTCCCTTAATTACAGTTCCATTAAACACCTCTAGGTGGCAAAGTTGCCTTGCAACAGCTTGCAAGATGTTTTTCGGGAACAAACTTATTGTACTATTGCTATTAAAAGTGATTCACATATAGGCCATGGGTAAAAAGCACTAGTACCTGGTTAGACCAATGTCTATGGAGGACACTTACAAAGAGAAGCAGACACTTATTCTCACGGATGGCTCCACAGCACCCCAGGAACCCAAGCAAGAACAGCATGCCTCCCATGGCCAAGATGACATAGACCCCCGTGAACAGCAAGGGGTTGGCTGCCACTATCTCCCTGAAGCCCATCGGGTCCACTAGCACCCATACTCCAACGCCCAGCAGGAAAGACCCACCCAGCTGGAGACAGAAAGTGTATGAAAGACACAGAGGCACAAACAACACCTCTATTGCAGAGTGTTGTTTGTGTGTCTACAACATCTATAGTGTGATTGGGATGAGGTGAACTCACGAAAATGAAGAAGTTGAAGATGAACATGAGGTATTTCATACAGCTGAGACAGTCACCCTCCATGGCTGAATCTCTCACTGAAGCCTCCGCTTTCCCCTGAACACACACACACACGCACACACGCAAACACACACACACGCGAACACACACACACACACACACACACACACACACACATTGTGATAAAGGGACCAGCAACAATTAGTAAGCACTTGAGCTTCACCAGCATTTCAGGCCGTTTGTTTTGACAGTGTCTATAAATAACATGATGCAACATAATTATTTCAAGGCCTGAACAGTTTTCATCATGACAGAATCACAATATGAAGTAGAAGACTTAGTCATTGCATTTTTATAAATTAATTTATTGTTTCTTTTATTGTATGGCTTTTTCATATGGCTCTTCAAGACAGGATTGCAATCATGTACAATAAGGTACTTTAGCCTACTCTCCCCAAATAAAGTAAAACAACTGAGAAAATGAATGCACATCCCTGTAAAAGATGACACACACACACGCTACACACAGTTACAGCAGTGATCCTACTCAAACCATCACCTTGCGTGCTCACCAAAAAGTTTTTATTTTAAAACAAATGTTGTACCTTGAATGTGGCAATGCCTTCCAAAATTGTCTGTGCACCTGTTCTGTGGTGTCATCTTACACCCCATCACTAAATAACATTAGACACGTTTCCCCACACTTGGAAAATAATGGTGTTTCATTCAGAAAACTGACAGAATGGCGCATGTGTTTTGGTGAGCGAGACGTCACGACAGCAATGCACTGCAACAGTTGTTTGGTGGCTGTTGTCCTAGTGGGCTGCCAGTGACAAGCTGGCCCTGTGCGGACACGTATAGGACACTGCTGAGGAGGACAGACAGACAGGCTGGTCAAGCGGTGCATCGGTACGGGTGTGAAATGAGCCAACTGTGCATTTGCAGCCCTGATGATGTTCACATGCTTCTCAGCAGAGACGACAGCATGCGTTACACAACCTGGTAATAACAGCAGCTTGGCAGAACAGGCCCTGGATGTATAGGCAGTGTGTATCTCTTTAACCCCCAAAGCATACATCCCATGGACATCAATTACTAATTAATTGCAGGTATCACTGACTGAAACCGAAATCAGTTTTGTACAGTGTGCTTTGATTTGTTGTTGCACAGTTATAAAATATGGACCTCTGTTCTCTCACCCACGGATGCACTGATGATCAACATACTGATTAGTGCCAATGATTAATGCTCATTGCACCGCCCACACATTGGTGTCCTTTGGTGGAATTCAGCTGTCAAAATGTGTTTTTACGGCTTTTTTGACCACCCTGGTCTTCAGGGATCTTCATCTAATAAAGTAAATGCTTGGTGGTATCTCTTTGAAATCCTATGCAGGATTGAAGCTGACTGTGCACTCTGGATAATTGCATTCTTTAAAATGACATGTAGGTTAATGATGTGCCTTGTGTTAAGACAGTGTGTAGTCTGTATATCAACTCATCATGAACACAAGGTTTTATACGGTATGTGTCTTGTTCACATAATGACTAAGACTATTATCTTTACAGAGAAATCACACAAAATGTAAACAGTATTAAAATCACGACAATGCGATGTGTGTTGGGATCACACAAAAGACCAGATGACAAAAAACTGAAACAAAACTACAGCATCAGGTACGGCAAACTAAATAATCGTTACAAATAATTCACAATATTTGCAACTATACTGACAGTGTTATACACGTTATTCAAACAAAGTCTAAAACAAAGAATTGCCAATACAAATACAATTATCAATTTTCTTAAGCATATTCTTAGGAACAATAACTGAAATTACTATAATGATTTCTTGCAGCGACATGAAGGCCTGTGTAGACAATCACCTATAAATATTTACAATCAAATCATCATACATGTCAGACAATACTGTATATAGCAGTACAGTAAATAGCATGCCTTTTGCTTCTAAGATTGTTTCTCTGTCTATTTCCCACTGCAGCTATGTCACACTGCCTTCAATCACAGTATATAGTAGCATGTTAAGGGGACATGACCACACATTTCTTCCTTTGTAATGATTATAGCTTGTTGCATGTACAGTATAGGTCTTCTTTATATTGTGGTTTCCACATCTCGACCACCGTACACGTACACACACACACACACACACACACACACACACACACACACACACACACAAAGCTGCTTTAGACCAATTCAACAGCTGTGGCTCCTTTCAAAAATAGGTCTGCGGGCAGCTAGGCAATTTCACGCAGCCAGACAGGGAATGGCCACATATAATTCTCTGTCTACATTCACACAGAGATGCCATAGTGTGATTCAATAGCACTTTACCCTGGGTGTCCCAGGAGAAAGCTTTCCTGCAGCACAAAACCAGAGATCCCTCAGGTGTTCAGCATAATGGACCCTTACTGAGATCCTCGATGAGTATGTCTGAGTATGTCTACAGTACGTGTTCGGTGTAGTCCATTCTTAACAAGACCACCACATCCTTCAACAAAACAAGACAACGTATAACCTGACAGTTAAAGTCTGAATATGATATTATAAACCTAATTAAATACCTTCATATTGCTTACACTGAATAGGTCTACATATCTTCTTCAGTGACAGACCTTGGGCAATACACTTCTATTAGCATTTATAATGCCTCTGAGGCAACCGCACTAAAGACTGCACTGTCTGCAGTACATACTGTAAGATACCAGTAAGAGGCCCCTGGCTCTCTAAAGCTAGTATGCGCTCACCCGTTCCAGTTAGGTGGTTGTAACGCACTGGTGGCAGGAGCCTCAGCCCCATAAATCTTACATTCAGCGGGGTTGAGAGGAGAGGAAGGGTTTTCCCTTGATGCTGGAGATGTAGTGACCCTAGATTGGCTTCATCCATCAAAGCTGTGCAGAACAATGAACAGGGAAAGCTGGATTAAGCCCAGCGGACGATCTCTCTGCTTGCTCTCGAGCCACTGTGCACCATGAGAAAGCAAGGAAAAGATAGCAATGTAGCGATCCAGCGGACAGAGGCGAGACCTCGGGGTCTTGGGAGGTCCCTGACGCTTTGCTGCATGTTTCTGTGTGGTTTCTGCTGCAATGATGTGATGATGTTCTGAGGTTCAGATGGTTTTCTGATATGACCTGCTGGTATCAACAAACCAAGTGGGAGAGACTTCCCATTCTGACCATTCATTGGCCATACTCAGTCTGGTGGGTGGACCCCAGATACACTCCACTCCAGAACATCTTCATAGCCACACACAAACTGAAACTGGGTCAGGCTGGTTTCTTTGTACACTGGTTACTTGAGCATATTTAAGAGCAGATAAGGAATCTTTCAAGGTCATACTGTTACTATAACATGTAGCTTCATACTCTATATAGGTCAGCGTTAAAAACAAGACTCCTTGTCTCCGTGCGTCATCAGGAAACACAATGTAAGTCCCAAATTACAATGAAATCACTGTGAAACGGGGCAGAAATGATCATGGACAGGCAAAGGAATAACAAGAAAGACATGAGATGATACTTTACTGATGCTGTACTACTGTAGATGTGTGTCAGTCCCCAGCCATGTGGAAGTATAGTCTGATTACATGCTCTGGTCTATAGGGACACCGACAACACCGTCCATTTAGGCTTAACATACAGTATCCTTCAGGTGTGGTTCTTCCATTCTAGTGGGTGTAAGACCAAACAAACGTCCTGTATACTGTATATTTATACTAGCTGAGTAGTCTTTTCCATCTTCTACCAACCCCATGGCAGTGTAGCAGTAATGTGTTGGTGGCTCAGTGCTAATGAACAGCTGATTAATTGTCTGTTTTCGCACAGGCCGTTCATCAAGTCGTGCTGAGGAACTAATGCAGCAACTGCCGCTGACATCGATTTCGAAAGCCGCCATGCCAGCGGTGGCAGCAGGGGGGCAGCAGGGGGGCGACTCGTAGTGGATACTATCACTGTGCAGAGGTGAACAGTGGAGTTCATGATTGTGCAATCAGTGCACAGTGAAGCTCCAGAGGAGGACGTCCAGACCACGTGGGCAGAATAAAGGTTATGGAACTGCTTGTGATTTACATCAGGATTTTGGGCCAAATACATTTGATTAATTATGTTACAGTATGTACATTTCTCTGTATTTTCAAATGAAATAGGTGCAGACTCAAATAATCGCTTTGTTTACTACACCTGTTAAGCAGTGTTTTTTTAAAGTTTGGGTTGGGTCAAGAGAGATTTCAAGATTATGAGAAACATGAATATGAGTCAACATCATGACTCACGTTTCAAAGCTATTGTAAAAGACCAGATTTATTTTCTGGCTGAGCATTTGTTCTCAGCACAACACAAACAAAACCCATATAATTAGCACACCCCATACAAAAGACTATATGAAGTTATAGCATACATTTTGCTACTTCAAACTGATAATAATTCAACATTTTATGATAAAGACTTTAATTTTACCAAGTACCATAAAGATTTTCACTGGTATGTTAAGATAAACCCATGGGCATGCATAAAAATTTTATTTGAGTTTTACAATTGTGCCATTTCAATAATGTAAACAACTACAGTTCTGTTCAATGCTGATAAAGATGCCATGTTTAACTGTTCTTCATGTAAATGTGGAAACCTGAAAGAATGTAACCCCCCTCCCCCCAACTAATAAACACAAACATACTGTTCCAGGTTTTGTAGTCCAAGGTAAGAGCGTGTGCACGTATTATGATATACTTCTATTATATTTCACTCAATCATACACTATGCACCTGACAGTCAACCCTGGACTCTATCGAGATACAGTATATGACACTGTGATGAGAGACGTTAATAAATAGCAACATAAGACATCCTACCATATGTACCTGTTAATGGCTCTTGGTTCCAAATGGACAGTGGTTCTCTTAATGGTTCTTGTTGGCCCTGCCACGTTACATTAGCTGTCGAATAGGAGAAATAATGATAGTTAGAGATAATAGTGTGATCTCTAACACATCATTTGGAGGCCTAGGAACCATTATTAGTTGAAGATAAAACTGTACATTGTATCATCTTGTCCGAGAGATTCACTTACACATTATACTAGCTGCTTTAGATGCATACAGTAGTATCTATTATAAATAATTCATTCTCTTCCTTCTCTGTACAGTATATACAGTACCCTATTTTATGGTATGTACTGCATATACAGTATTTTATGTGTTGAACACTTTCACCAATTTCTGTGAAAATACTTTTTATTAGTAAATTGTTAATAATGTTATTATATTATAATATTGTATTATTATACGACTGTTGTTGTGATTATAGGCCGACACTGGGATCTTTCTTGTTCACTATGATGTTATAGACAGTAGCCTACATCAGGTAACTGTACAGGTTATTACAGTAAAAATGGCTGGCAGTAGACAGGTTATATTAAGTGATTGGTAATTTACCTGCTAAATGGCCTGCTGTTGATTTGACACATTGACACATTTATATATTTGATATATTTTAAATTGACTATTGATGATTTAAGATTCAGCATTACCTTGCCAGAGCCACGGCTTACTGTAATACAGACTGTGTTTGTGTGAAGGCAGTTACAGTATGAGTTCACTTCAGAAAATGGGCAGGCTACAGCTGTTTCTATAGAAACTACCACCCATGCAGGAAGGGGAAGAGAGTGATGTTGGATGATGCTCCTGTGGTTCTTTTTTTACTACAATACATTTAGCAAATAGCAGTGCCCTAGGATCTAAAGTCACACTTATAAAGAACATGAATTCATCAGAACAGAAAGAGCTTTTCTGAACTGCATAATCCATAATTATATACATAATAATAGAATCAAATTGACCTTCATCAAGGTCAATTTTACAAGGTTATATGCAATACATGAGTCATGATAGATAATTCTGTACGGACTTATTATTCTGACTCTTGATCTAATTGTGAAATTCAGTTGGTCTCATATGTTTAACTAATGTGTTGAAAGGTTGTGAGTATATTGACATTTAACACATCATTTTTGCTGTTAGAGTTGCTAGATGAAAAGTGAAGAAAACAAGTGAAGCAAAGACATGACAAAAAAAGCCAGACTATCATTAGAGTGCAAGTTTCTTGCAACCTCAACAATATGTAAAATACATGACTTAGTAGCTCTCAGTAACAGTGACCTGCTGGCAGCTGAGTTGAAGATGACAGGCTGTCAAACAGACAGCACATGACTCAGCCTTTATGTGACTACAGGCCAAGTCAGTAGCACTGCTGCCCACACAGCATGCCTCCTTGATCAACAGAGACTTTTGCATAGTGTAGCTTAGAACACTGTAAGTCAGCATGGCTGGACTGGAGCAACTTCAAAATGCATACAACCGGTTGAGCTGGCGATCTACCTTTAGTCTGTATGTTTTGGAGAAACATCGGAATACAATGGCGGATGAATTCAGGCCTCTACCATGAGGGACTAATTCACATGGTAAACATCAGCGGGTGAACTAAATACTGAGCTAAAGCTAAAGTGTTTACCTGAAATTCACTTCTGCTTTAAGTGCCCTTGAGTGTGTGAGGGAAGTATTTTGGATCATTAAAATGAAAAGAAGTAGTACTAATAAAAGCATTACCCCAGAGATGAGGTAGTTTATCCCTTCAAGGAGCCAATTAAGAGAGAACCCCAAGTGGGGCTCATCCATAAAAAATGATAAAAACATTCTGGCAAAAAAATGATTTTTCTGCTTAGTGACTATTCATCTAGTTGAAATGAATAGGTTTACAAAGCAACACAATACCCCAGCAGGTAGGTTCCATTTAAACATATAGGTATAGCTACACTTTTGGTTGTTAATCAAAACCTTTCGTGCAGATTAGCTAAATCATAATAAAACCCTCTGAGCAATTTTGGTTTTACCTAGGACACACACAGAGAGCAGGGAGACTTACTTGCTGTAATTACTTTGCTGTGTAAAAGAAATGCCATTATTATAGCCAGGACCATCTGGTTCAGATTTGATCAAATAAATCTAAACATATGTAGGAGAAATATTGTGTGCTGTGCTCCTTCCAGTAGCCATACTCAATCCGTGCCACATGCAGTGTGTTCATGTAGTGTCATGTACAGTAGTACACTTTGACAACTCTACATTGTACCATACATAAAGTGATACTTGGTGGTTCTATAGGCATCATTTCCTGGCATCATGCGTATCTTTGTTTGTGGTGGGGATTGCAAGATGTTTAAAAATGTTTACGCAAAGCGTTTGTTACAGTACATGCATTTCATAAAGATGGTGGTGTTTATGATTCTTCATTTAGTTTATGAAGGTAAAACATCAGCAAATGATTTGAAAACCACTAGATCTACAAATGTTTTTATAATTTGAAAAGAATGTATAAATGTGAACTATGTGGTTAATTACTTTATTCAATCTATCAGCACATTTAAATAGGCTGCCAAGTAGCACATCAAAAGGATTATTTTTGAAAAGGATTAGAGACTGGTCAAGTTGACAAAGCCCCCAAATGGTGACAGAGCAGAGGTGAGCACAGTTCAAGGAAGGCTCCGTCTTTGTGAGGTCAGGGTGACCATCTGTTTCTTAATTCAGTTGGGCTTCATTTAATCTTGTTAAAACTAGAAGTGCTTGAAAGAGCAGCAGGACATTCGCATGTTTCCTCACTGTGGCCAAAACTCCTGCATGACAAAAGTTCAATTCAGAAAATGCTAATTCAATCAACAGAATTAGGATGGGAGGATACGTTTTTTTCCCCTCTCTTTCTATTTGCTTGCTTTACTGTCGGACTGAGTGATTGCCACTCAGTCATCTATAATTCCCATTAGCAGATGAGGCTCTTCGTGCACTGTTAAATGATAATTGACGTATGTGGCAAATGAAGATACATTTACAACAATTACAAATGACGTTGCCTGCTACAAACAGCCAATATCGCCGTTTATCAGACATGTGTGTGGACAGACTAAAAACCACATCAACACATTAAAACGCAGACAAGAGAACAATGTCAAGGCAGAGTATAGAACCATGTCTGTAGGCTGTTTTTCTATCCTAGCCTCTAGCTCTTTAAGACTACATCTTAAAAAAACAAAACGTGCGGTAGATAGGCTCTGCCATTGTGACCACCACGGTGTCCCTGCTATTGTTAAGCAGCCTCAGCAGCACCCATACTGTGATCCACAAATAGACTAAATGCCTCCATGGTGCACACAAGGAAAGAGACAGATGGATCTTTCATGCACATGACCTGCCTCACATATCACCTGATCTCACCAACACACTCTTATATAAGGTAAGTTGTTTCTTTCTCTCCCTTTGTTATTGTTGTCATGTTGTTAAACGTATAGTTCCCATTGTACCATTGACACTAGCGTTAAAACCACATTGTTTTCTTTTAAGTCTGAGCCCCTACCACACACACACACACCTACACTTATACACCTCAGGGCTAAGTTGCGATAACCTCTCTCTACTCCTCCCCATATATCACACCTAAACTCATATTCTTGTCTACTCCCCCTCTTCCACCTACAGCCACCCACACGTTTGTGGATAGTTGTGTTTGTTTCAACAGGTTGCATGATGTGCACATCATTTAGCGTATATACAGTCCACCTCAGTACAATGTAACTGTTCCCCTGCCAGTAAGCTGTCGTTGCACTTACATGCATCACAACCTCTGAATGTGTGAAGAAGAGCTTGTGTGTCAAGTAAAGCATATTTATATATTTTTGAAGACACCTAGAATAAACGATAGCCTAGGCTATATCTATACCGGTTTTAAAACATGGAATTCCCCATCCGTTATAAGCTGCATGGCATATACTATAATAAACTGACCTCTAATTCTATAAAATATGCCTCACAAACGTAGATAAATTATAGGTTATTTCTGGACAATTTTAGCACTATGGTAACGTTGTCTTTATTATAGTCTATACAGTAGTATATAGAAATGGTTGAACTGTTAATCGTATTAAATATTTTGCTTTTTTGAATTGACTTGAGTAGGCTATTATACAAGTAGATCGAATATATACGCATAAAGGTAAATTTTAAAAAAGTAAGAAAAAAAGTATTCTTCTTACGTAGTGTCGTTACATTACGGTGTGCGTAATACTTATCATATGCTGTTAATTATAAATCAACAAAGCCTATTGCAAACATGATTGAAACTTACTGCACGTTGGGATTGTTGAAGTAGCGTTTGGCAAAATTGTTGAGACAATCGGGACCGTAACAGCCTAGTGTAGCTGATGTATCCCAGAAATACGAAGCGATAAACGTCCTTTCCGAATCCAGAGTGAATTGCAGGAGCATTCAAACGAGCATTGATTAGGCTACTATGTGCCTGAGATAAACAGCGATGAGCAAACACACACTCTCCGCTTTTGCGCTGGTCTGAAGTGAGGTCTGCGATTGTGTACACCTCAGAGATGGGGTGGGAGGGTACGCGCCATATGCATACGCCCACCACTCACATAAATAATATGTAGGTTTTCGGTTTTCCTCTTCTTTTGCGCAAGCCTGGTTCTGGTTCCTCTGTAGCCCTAGGCAAGTACTTTTTATCGGCCCCCACCCCTCCCTAAACCACCAACAATATACTGTAGATCTATAGGCTGTAGCCTGTAGCTTGGGATATTTATCAATGAATTTGTTTATTGCAAAATATAAATTGCATCTCACGCATGTGTAATGATACTAGACGGGGGTGAGGTTCCAATTGCTGGTTACAGTTTATTGTACCAAAGTACAGGAAAATGCTGACTCGTAGTCAGAAACAGGCAGAGGTCAAAACAGAGAAGTCCAGGCGATTGGCATAAAGGGTTAGGCTAAAGTCAGAGTAAAACAGACAGGCAATGGGACTGGTACACAGAAAGGCTGTTCGGGCTGAGGTACCGACAAGGGGCAGGCAAGACGGAATAAACGTAGACAGAAATACTGGTCAAAACGTGAAAAGGCTATACTGGAGTTCGGAAATAAGGTCAATAACGGTTCGGTAATGTGGAAACAATACTTCACAAAGAGCAGGAAGTGTGATCGTCTAATATACTGTGCATAGGTGTTAGTAAACAGGTGAACGTGATCTAGGTTGATTATGGAATGTCGATGACGTGGAGAGAGAGTCACTAGAGCGGTGAACAGTCGCTGTCCGTGGTGGCGCGCGCTCCCGTGTTCGTGCGCGGGACGCAGACCTTACACATTGATAGTTTACTAGTATTGCTATTATATTTACTATTAATAGTAGTAATAGCTACTGTATTTTTTATTGTATTTTTGAGGATGTTGGTTGTACCCGTTTCCTATGTTGATTTGACATAAATGTGCTATTAGAATTAGAGATGCCATAACAAAAAGGGACATCACCCAATCAAATTTACTAATGATCGAAAAAATGTATCATTATCATACATTGACCATAACTGGTTTTAATACAAACAGATATGGGCTTACAGTGGGATTGCGAATATGGGTTTACTGCTGGAACACACACACACACCAAACACTAATAAAAAAAATTGAGGTATGCATAGGGCTGTCGCGAAGAAAACGGAATAGTTGTTCCCTAACGTTTTGGGTTGTTAAACTGTAAACAGCCCAACAACTTGTGCCATCACTCTCTGTCTACTACGGTATGCTAAGCCAAGGCGTGTACATGTAGCTTGGCACTTCATAGGCTTTTGATCTTGCGCGAGATCACGTTTCCTAGAAATTGTGTTTATCCCGCAAAGACACACTATTTCGAAAGCTCTCTGCCACGCACTTGACTACTCAAAACAAAAACAAAAAGATGGCGTGTTGTAAGCTAATTTTCAGGTTTGATTTCAGCCTTGACATCCAACCCCTGTGCCCTCCCGTTCATAACTCACCAGTGTGCGGCTCTCCGGTCAATACCGGTATATCAACACCCCTAGCCCAAATAAAAAATGTTGAGATTCAAAGCTTTGGTAGTATTTAATTGCTGTCAGGACAGTTTGCAGGCTTTCTGGATATGCATGTCTACTAGGGGTGTAACGATACACTGAAGTCACGGTTCGGTTCACACCACAGTACAGATGTCACGGTTTGGTACATTTTCGGTACAGCGGTGACTGGTTTTTACACATACAGTATTTCACAAAAGTGAGTACACCCCTCACATATTTGCAAATATGTGAGCATATCTTTTCATGTGACATTTTCACTTAGGGGTGTACTCACTTTTGTTGCCAGCGGTTTAGACATTAATGGCTGTGTGTTGTGTTATTTTG
>JAOEGT010088720.1:0-29672 GCA_025447795.1 Speoplatyrhinus poulsoni | reverse complement strand
AGACTATAACATCAAGGCAAGAATAGCACAATTAAATTAAACTGCTAAAGCATTGAGAGCCAACAACACTGCTATTTTATAATATCCCCATGCCATATCAGCTGCGGAGGGATATTGTTTTGGTTTGAGCTCAAAGTTAGCAAGCGTTATCGAGAATAACCCAGCTTTTAATCGCCATCAGACAATGTAGCCGATGGGTCCTGAGATTGTATATGACCTAGAGATGTTTCAGTATATTAAAGAGGTTGAAACAAAGCAGGAACACTATCCATCATGTCAGCAGAGGTTATCATAAGACCAGGGCCTATTTGAGGCCATCCATAGATGGTTACATAGATGGATTTCACAGCAGAATATGCAGACCAGCTCTTTCTATAAGAGAAAAGACTTGTGTACTGATACTCAAAGCTAATTAGCCTACTGTTCATTAAATGAGAAACATCCTACACAGTGCAGACACTGGGAAATGTATCAAGAAAAGGTGTTTAGTTGCCTACCCATATATTTATATGAGCCTTCCTCATTGGCTGGATGCCAAACTATAATTAGGGGGAACAGTGGAGCTGGTAAATGTAGCCTACTATATCATTGACATGACTATATGTCATGTCAATTATAAGCAAGGAAAATAATGGAATGATTATTGCATTTTTCATACATTTATTAATTAAGCACCATAACTTTTGTAAAGACTAAGCTATCTATGCTATTGCTAATTCATTACTACATGTTAGGAAGATATAAATGAAAGTCTTTATCCACAAATGGCCATCAGTGGTGAGTAATAAGTAATGCTTTTTCACAGAAAACAGGGCAGAAGAAACAGGGAGAGAGAAAATGGAGTTGCATTGCGTGGTACGGGGTATGTTTAGAAGTGTCAATTGTTTTGACTGGAAGTTTGACTGGGAGTTTGACTGGGAGTGTTCCCGTGGCTCTGACTGTCGCCGCTATCTGCATCTCGACAGCTGTGGTGGGCTTACTATGACTCTAGGGTCGCCTGAACGCAATGAGGTCTGGGGTCTAGGCTCAGCCTCGACACCACTGACAGCAGGCCTCACCAATCAATCACTTCAGTGATTCTTTGACAGGGATCCTCCTCACATCTTGTGCCTGTGGGCAAGCAGGAATTAAAAGGTTTACTACCTGTACAGACATAACAACAGACTGTGCATGAAAACTGTATGCTCTTGGAAGCACGTAACACATAATTTGTTTGAAGATACAGTCACAGGAGGAGTCACACATCACACTGTAAGGCATTTTCCAAATGAAATAGAATACCACAGGAAACAAGAAGTAGGTGAAAAAAATAAAAGCTTTATTCAAAAAACAGTAAATAAAAGGGAAACATTTGTTGCTGTAGTCATGTCTGAAAGCTGGTGACAGCAGGCAGTCAGGCAGTCAGGCTTTGACAGGAGAGAGAGCAACAGTCAACACATTCACATGCGTTGCAAAAACAAACCTTGTGGGTGTTTGGGGTAGCTCCTCTTATAAGAGTGCTGATTGCTGATGCCTGCCAGCTTGGTTGATTAGACCCCCTCCTCAGCTGGGGGTCCAATGTCCCAATCTGCCCAGAGCTTCTGGGTGTGGCCCGTATAGTCCTCTTTACACTGCTCTTCTATGGAAATCGCTAGACATTGTCACAAAAGATCATGTTATTGTTGCATGCACTTAACCAATGTCCAAATGGACAGAGAAATTAGTATAACATTTAAAATACATAACCCAGTACCCACTGGACAGTATTCCAACCACTAACGTGTCAGTCAATACAATAATTAAAATCTCCAATTCAAGATAAAAGCTGCTGTACAGAATATAGAACTCTGCCAATGAGCCAAAAGGGATTAGCAGAGTCACCTTGAATCAGCAGTGTCATTTTGCCCAGTAAAATTCCATTATGGGAGTTCAAGCTTGTCCTGTGATTTGTGTTCCCCTGACAGGGTTTCAGTGTTCATTACAGGCAGCGGTGAGCAGCTCTTACACACACACACACACACGCACACAGGCACACACACATCCACACGCACACACATTACTGAGATGTCAGTTTGTAAGATACGCTTCACGATTTAACACATTCAGATTTGTACATTTCACTAACTGTATTTTGTATGAATGCATCGGTGTGTGATGCCATATGGACTGAACAAGCTGTTCACAGTGGGATCCATCACATGAAATCTTGTTTGTTGTGGCATTACACAGTTATACTGGAGTCTCCCTCCCACCAAGACTGTAAGATCAGAAAGGGTTTCCCATGATGCCCAATTTGCCAATGCAAATTCTGTGTGTGTGTGTGTTTGTGTGTGTGTGCGTGTGTGCGTGTGTGTGTGTGTGTGTGTGTGTGTGTTCTGTTGGAGTGTGTGGTTTTACAGTATGTGTTCCAGTTAAGATATCAATGTAGCCATTTACAGTAGCAAAGGCATTCATACAACTACAGAAAGCTGTTCTCAGAACACAGCAGGTTGGTTGGTATTTTCATACTCAGGATTTCCATCTAAATCAGACCACTGGGTCTGTGCATCATGCACAAGAAAATACTGTTACTGTAAATCAGCTGTCTTGTGTGTGCGTGCGTGCGCGCGTGTGTGTGTGTATGCGGGTTGACTCATCAACATGCATGCTCCTGGTCTGATAGTCCCCACTCTATACATTGATTAAATATGACAGCACCGTTCCGGCTGGGCCGTCACGGCCATTATAATAGAGCAGCTATTTATTGGGGGCAAATTGATTTCGGACAGAGCCCTGTACATTATATTATCTGCTGTTCCTCTGAGTTGGTGATCATGAGTCAGCACTTTTCCCCGAAGACTGAAGATAACCCATGAACCTAGAACAGAGAATTAACTTCTGGAAATTACATGTGTGTACAGCCACAGCCATTTGCCTCACATCACTCCTAAAGAGGAATGAATGGACCTTTGAGGGAGGAGAGTGAATGATTAAACAGAGTACTGTGTACTGACAGCATCACCTGTTGGTCTGGACTGGATGTTATGGATGTAGCATGGAGAGTTATGAGCTCTGTCTCTCCTCTACGTCTCCACGTCTCTCCTCACACCTTCTTTCTGTTCCCCTGTGTTTCTCTCTCCTTCTCACCCTCTCTCTCTCTACCCCCCCCCCTCTCACTCATTCTGGAGGAGTGCTGTGCTCAGGTACAAGGGGAAACCTGGTCTTTGGAGACCAGTTTGTTTAGAATAGAACAACTGTGTGGTATCTCATATGATTTGACTGTACATGTTGTTGTTTTTTACCAATGGTAACTCACATGGTAACTTAGTAATAGACCATCCTTACTACAACTGGTTGATGTAGAAAATAAAGGTGTGTAAAATATCAACATCTCTCTCTCTCTCTCTCTCTCTCTCTCTCTCTCTCTCTCTCTCTCTCTCTCTCCAACACCTGTCACAGCCTGGTCCCATGGTGACCCCAGCCATCCTGGGTGATCTCCCGTGGTGACCACACACTGTTGTCTTCTGCGTCCCGAGGCCCACCGCTCCCAACCGTCTCTGGGGCTCCGCAGCACCCCCCCTTTCCCCCTTCCTCCCCACCCGCTACCACCTCCCCCTGAAGCAGTGTGGAAGGAGGGCCGTCCAGAGGAGGCGGCATGGAGGACTCGTACGAGAGCAGGACTTCCCTGGTGAAGGGGGCCAAGGACATGGCGAAGGTCGCCAAGCGACAGGCCGCCAAGAAGGTCAACAAGGTGGTGGACCGCGCCGCGGACGAGTACTCGTCCCACCGCAGCTACGCCCGCTTCCAGGACGAGGAGGAGGAGGAGGAGGAGGAGGAGGGGGACGGGGGGCTCTACCATGACGACGACAACGAGGAGGGCTCAAGCGACGCCACGGAGGGCCACGACGACGAGGACGAGATCTACGAGGGGGAGTACCAGGGGATCCCCTCGGCGTTGGCGGCCCGGGGGAGCAAGGCGGCCCTGGGGCAGCCACTGTCAGACGTCGCCCGAGACCACAAGGACCTGGAGGAGAGGCAGGCGGACCAGGAGGAGCTGGCCCAGCAGTACGAGCTCATCATGCAGGAGTGCGGCCACGGACGCTTCCAATGGCAGCTGTTCCTGGTGCTGGGCCTGGCGCTCATGTCGGACGGCGTGGAGGTGTTTGTGGTGGGCTTCGTCCTGCCCAGCGCTGAGATGGACATGTGTGTGCCCAACTCCAGCTCTGGATGGCTCGGTAAGGTGCTCTGTGCGTGTGTGTGTGTGTGTGTGTTTGTTTGTTTGTTTGTCTGTTTGTTTGAACTGTGTGTGTGCGTGTGTGTGTGTGTGTGTTCATCTGTGTACACGTGTATTAATATTCGGAAGGCCTTGATACAAACATAGTGGTCAATTCTGACAACAAAGAGTTGTGTTTGTGTGACAGTAATGGTCACACAAACACAAAGTCACACAGTAATGGTCACACAAAAGTAATGGTTCCTCTTACAGTAAATGAGGGGATTCCTGTGTTATTCTGAAGCTGTTTTTCAACAGTTGACATATTGTTTTGACTTTTCTACTTTGTTAGAAGAATATAACTCAAGAATATCACTTTACTTTACTTATTTGGTTATAAGAAAATGTATATTTTAAGTGTAATGAAGTGAATTGTTTCGATGATGTGGTCCTCTGATCTCTGTGTTGGGGATTAAAGGTATAGTCAGCTATTGCAAGATAAATCTAAGATAATAAACTTTTTGTCAAATTCAACTAATATCGCCTAGCATTTCGCTAGCTTACCGCTTTCTGTGCATGTTGAAAAAATAATCACATACATACACACAACATAATCACAACATAAGCAAAGTGACGAACACCGCTCGTGTCAACAAAGCCGAAGCACTACGCTTTGCATCACAATGCATTTTGAAGTGTGCGGCGCCGCCGCAGAGGACCACGAAGCGATACCGAAGCGATTTGAGCTCAAAATTAGCAAGAATGACGGACCCTGCCTTTAAGAGGGTAGCTTGTTCCCCTTGTGTATTGTGTGTGTGGAGCAGCAGTCCCTGCAGCTGCTATGGCTGGTGGTGTATAATCCATCACCTCGGAGGCTGCCCTCATACTCATGTACGGGCTGACTCATTCTGTCAGTAGCAGAATGCTGGTGATATTGAATCAGACATACGGCTTTTAGATACTAACTGTGGCACAGTGTGACATGGCAATACATCAGCTGCACTGCGATACAAGGGATAAAGTTGATGTGATCTAACTTGTGTTGGTGAAGTGGATGGTGGAGAGATATGATTTATAATAAATTAGGTCAAACTGAGAAAACAAGGATTCTAATTGAATAGCCTATAAAGTATATTGCTGTTCATTCCGCTTGTTTATCTGAACAATTAAGTGCATTGTAATAACAATATATTTTAAGTACCTCTACTGTATTATTGTGACATGTAAGAAATACTGTGTTTTGTGTGTACTGTAAAAGCATAACCAGTCTCTATAATAATATTATTAAATGATATTATTATAATATTATTATTTAGCATCCTGCCTCTTTTGCGTAAGCTTTTTTCTTCCTCTGTAGCCAAGAGAGGTCCTGCATGTGTTCATGCTCTTTGTTTGTGACTGCATCTTCCCTCCCTTTAAGGCCCTACCCCCAATACTGATTGGTGCCTGTTGAGGTGAACACGATTGCACATATAGACGAGGTGATTACTATGACCTTGTCGGTATCCATTTGCAGATGTTCAAAGTAGAATTACACTTCATTAGAGTGAACAAATAATGAAGTGGTGAGTGTTTTACAGGTGCAATGGCAAGATATACTGTATTATATTCAAAGGAACTGGCAACGCACTTTTTATTTTTTATTATGCTGGTGAGAGATGTAAAGTATTTTATCAAACAATGATTTACCTTTCCAGAACATGAACCATCTCTGAGTATTCTTTTATTCACAAATGTCCGTCACCTTCCATCTGTGGGCTCACATCCCTCAGGCTGGTTGGGGGTTCTGGTAGCTGGACCGGCGAGACGTTGGTCATTTGGGTCATGGCACTAATTGTGTTCATTAAGTTTGAGTCAGTCACTGGAGATAAATAGACAACAACCCAGAGTACTGTGTAGCTAACCAACATTTATTTAACACCTTAAAGTTTACATTCTATTTTAATATACATTCATCTTGATATCTCCCACCAGTGTCTTACCTGTGTGTTCACGGCTAGCTAGCTATGGCTATAATGTGGCTATATAGGTGACACAGTGTGTTTCCATTAATCACACGACACAGATAACAGTAGGCTGAGAGTAGCTAGACTGCCCGCCTGGTAATGGAATCACGTAATACAAAAATATAAAAAACTCTGAGGCCTGAATGGGATGGATGACTAAAACACAGATTAGATTACTGAATTCAATTTGGTCCTATAACAAGATCCGCATCCCGCAGGAATCACTAATGTTAGACGTGACTCTAAGAAGCACCGTGTACTGTATGCGTGAAATGCTGTAAATACTGTAATCAGGGGATTGAGGAAAAAGAAGCAACATGGCGGCGCGTTATATGATGAAAAGGGGGGGACGGGTGTCAGGTTAATGGATTGGAGTGTGTGTGGGTCGGTGGGGGCAGAGGGTGGATACAGGGAGGTTCTCTGAAGATGCGTCGTGTTCAGCGGGAGAAGCTACGCTCTCGTCTCAGACTCCGCACACACAATGGAAGGCTTCACCCTATCATTACTTACGGTTTGTTCTCTAAACTGTCAGTTTAGCCCTCATTCTTTGCTCACCTCCCCCTCAGTCCTTTAGTGTTTTCTTTTTCTTCTCTTATTTCACTGCATCGATCCCTCCCCTCCACCACTTCGCCCCCATTGCACACCTGCAGATAACTATCTACTATCTATCTACTGTCCTGACTCACTCTCCAACACTTACTGTCCTCCCTGTACGTTTTATATCACATTCCTTTCCTTGTGTCCTCTCTCTCGCTCTCTCTCTCTCTCGCTCTCTCTCTCTCTGTCTCTCTCTCTCTCTCTGTGAGCCAGCTGGCAGGCTGTGTGGGTGTGTATGGCCCAGGGGCAGTTGAGCATGGCTAAACTGCAGTCAGATCTCAGCGCCACTGCAGAGATTACTCGAGTAGTGCAACCCACTGTGTGTGTGTATGTGTGTGTGTGTGTGTGTGTGTGTGGGACAGAGGAAGTTGGGATAATGCAGTTAGTTAGTCTATGTGTGTGTGTGTTTGTGTCTTTGCTTGATTGTGTGTGTGTGTGTGTGTGTGTGTGTGTGTGTGTGTCTGCGCGCGCATGGACCAAACCTGCAGCTGCCAGCAAAATCAGACACAAGTAACCCATAGAGAGGTCAGGGTCATCGCTGAAAACATACACTCCAAGTCCCACAATAACTAACCTGTATATAAATCAATATTGAAGTCCTGGCCAGACGCATGTGACCTAAATATGACCAAAGCCTCAATGAGGTGGCAAAAGACAGAGACACGGATGGGCAGTCGATGGTACAAATGTGATTATGTGCCGCTCAGAGTCAAGGAGCTTACGATAGAGGAGGGAGGAGAGCCCCTCAAATGGGAGGAACGTGTCCAGGGGTGAAGAGGAGTGACGAGGAGTGACGAGGAGGGGAAAAGGGGAGACACGGAGAAAGGAAATCACGTAGAAATAGAACATCGACAGCGACTGAAGGGAGGTCAAGCAGAGGTGCACTGTTTAAAAGGGAAGGGCTGAGAGGTGAAAGAACCATTAAGGTGTTAGGGCGCATCCAAAGACATATGCTGGGCATGATAGAGCATGCGACTATAGGAGAGGGTAGAGAGGAATAGGGATGGTACCAATACTTGGTACTTTACAGGCCCTGAGACTAAATAAGAATAGACTGAAAATATGTATAATAACAATAAGCTTCAACGTTATCGGTTATGCTATCTGTACTAGACAACTGCAGACATTTTGAAAAATATGCTCTATTTCTTATTTATATGTGAATAGTTTCTTGCATAACAGTATTGATGCTACATGGACACTGGATCTCACCAATAATTTCTAATTTGTAATAAGATAAGGGCGTTTGTCTATGATGGATTTTCATTATTCCCAATACAGAAGATAGCTTGCGCTGAAGCTGTCTCACACATGACATGATTGCTGTAACATGACACTACATCACACTCACACAATGAATTAATATTTATTTTTCTTTCCGTAAAGAAAACCAAAAATGAACCAATTAGTATATACTTTTACAGTACCAGACATATAATCATTGAAAGTAGTAATACCGTTATAATATTAACAATACCCATCTTTAGAGAGGAATTACATAAAGCATCGGGAGAGACACACGCAAACAACGTCTTTGCAACGCTGACCTTAACCACATGGGCGAATCTGAACACAAATTCAGCATGCGTGCTGTTCTGAATGAAAAGCATGGTAGTGTGTTTTGTGTACAAAGAGTTTGCGCCTCCAGGAGCATATGGACCATGGAAGCATGAACTCTGAGAAGAAAAGGTGACGCAGTCCCGCCCTCCCACCACTCTGTTTACATATTTCACTCTCCTGTATCTAGCTATTTAGTCAACTCTCCTCCCTCATTACCTAGTGCTTGTCAAAACTCCTCCACTAGTGCTCAGTTGTCATACATGCTTATTCTCACACCATTTTGTTGCCAGGTCTGTCAACTACCATTTCATCCTAGTTCATTGTTACATATGCTGATTTATTCTAACTTTTTTTTACTTTGTTCTTATTTGCTCTGTGGTGCGCTTTTGCTGATTTGCCTACATCACGAATGGCTGAAGTTGGTCTACTGTCCACAATATATGTATACTGTACATATCTGTACATGCACCTGTATACTGTAGCTGTAAAAACCTGGATGCCTTTAATGTGTGTGTGTGTGTGTGTGTGTGTGTGTGTAAGCAAGTGTGCACCTTCATACAGAGCAATATACTGAATGTTGATGGTTTGTCATTGGAGCATTATGCTGTATATATTCCCAGATGTATTTTTATATCTCAGCAGAGCTCCCCAGGGCCAAACCTGAAAAGTTCTTGTGACACTGTCACCGGCTGGTAGCGTTTTGTGTCTGGTTGCGATACGGGCCATCAGGTCCAAACTGAAATGCATTCCACACTCTGTACCAGCTGCCATCACAATGAGGTACAGCACTTCTGTACCCTGCTATAAAATGTACACTGATATGGAACACATTATTTCTAGAGTCATTTTAGTTTAGGTTTCTAAATATACCCACATTGAAAGGTGCATGAACACTTGCCCAACAGGTCTAACAAGCATCCTGAATGTGCTTACCTATGAGATGATGAGTGCAGAATTAATATAGTCTGGTGTATACGCCTCTGTCGTTTTCCACTTCTGCAGACCATGTGGCGACTTTTTTTTCTCTTTCATAATATATTTTAATTAATTTATAAATTGTCATTTAAAAAAGAAATGATATCTATACTATATGAAAAAAAAGCAAGCCAATTAGCTAAATCTTTAACTCACAGACTGCCTTTGCCTGTAGTCTGGTAGTATCTATACATTCTGTTCTATTTTTGATTTAGAGCGGAAGCTGGTCTTTGCTGAAGTCATGCTCTGATATACAGTAGCACTGTTCAGTAAATGGACATGTCAATAAATTAATTACGTAATTGACTGTCCTGTGGGATATGTGATCATTAGTCAGCTGTTTTATTGCTTTATTCGTGCAGTGCAGCTGGAATTTAATGTTATTACATTTAAAATGTATTTATAGCTAATGCATATTGTCCATTAGAATGTAATTTAAAGTGGAAGTGTTTAGTTGTGCATCATATAATACACATAATATTTAAAGCTAAGATAGCTATTAAGCTAATGACCGAATAACTGAAATATTATATTTTAATCTAGAATTTTATTTATATAATTTTGGGTAACTATCCAAAGAGCTGACAAATGTAGCTTTGGTTTGACCCCAGAAGTAACATAGTGACATAGTTATATGTCAGCAGTAGAGAAACCTCACTTCACTTGAAACAAATTGATTTGATCCTACTATCCTTCACTGTAATTAGGTTCACTAAGAATTGCGTTGTCACTCTCCATCTTAGCGAAAGTCTCACATTTCGCAAGCTATTATTTTGTTGGCTCTGACAAAGATATTTAAGAATTATGTTTAATACATTATTTTCTTGAATTGCTTTCATTACAAAATGTATTACACTTATGAATGGGGGAAGCTTACATTTGGCCCATGGAAGGCTTAAAATAACATCTAACTACACGGCATCCAAACCAAACAGATAAAAGCACTAATGATAAACTGCACAGTGGGCAAGATCATGATTATCAGTAAGGGAAATCAATGGTGTTTTGTTGGAGCATTGATCCCATATGAGATTAATGAGATTTAAAGAGAGGTTTCAGTTTCCACATTTGCCTCCTTACATTCTGTTCCATTTGAGTCTGTATTTACTCATCATAAAAATAATGCAGTACATTCTATCATTGGAGTTTCACAGTGATCCATTCGTGTTGTTAAGCATAGTAGATCCATATCACTTGCTTACATTCAATGATGTCATATTGGGAAATATTGCTCATATTTAGCTCTATCTACGTCATCTTTAAATCCACGCAATAATACATTTGGACTGTTGCTAACCTATTTAAGCAACATTCAGTCTAAAACCCCAATGGTAGACAGGCTTCACACTGGATTTAATACGCGTGCCTGCCCCTCTTTGACAGCTGTCTCTCTGTCGTCCTGCTGTAGGCAGTGTTGTGTACTTGGGGATGATGTTTGGTGCATTCTTCTGGGGTGGCATGGCTGACAAAGTGGGCCGCAGACAGTGTCTGCTGATTTGCATGTCAACAAATGGCTTCTTCGCATTCCTGTCCTCCTTCGTCCAGGGATACGGCGTGTTCCTGCTTTGTCGCTTCATCGCAGGCTTTGGGTAGGTCCAACCAAGGGCAGGGACAGACACATTCATTATGAAGGTCCCGTCAATGGTCACAAATGGCATTACATTTAAATGCGTGTTATACTTTATAAATGATACATAATTAGTAATCTATCATTCATTCAGTTCATTGTTTATTGTATATGTAATAATAATACAAAGAAAACTTAACATATCACAATTATTATTAATCCTGTTTAAAACATAGTATAAACAATATATATTCATATAATATATCCAGGTGCTTTTAAAATATCATAACTATCTGTACCATATGAAAGTGTAGTACTGATTTATTAAATGTCTTGGTTTGACAGATGTTATGGTTCGTCATTCAGTAATTGCATCTGTCGCATCCCCAGAGACTTTCAGAGTAATTGAAAAGTCTCCTTAACTGCCGGAACAGCTCATGCCTGTGATTAATGATGTGTGGGCCAGCGCCATTAAGGAATCACTCTAGGTTCAATCTTGGGAAACATCACCTACAATATTTATTCTACTTATAATAATAATAATAATAATAAATAGGTACACTGTTGAATAATTGCCATACAATAGGTTTAACAGTGTTGCAGAATATTTAATGAAAAACCTCAAAATTATTGAATGCTAGAATTCTATTGTGTATTTACCCCAATACTGTATTTCTGCTGTATGTGTAAACCAAACTACACAACAAAGGGGCATGCATAGAGGCAAATGACTGAATGTGTAAAGTTTAAGACAGAATTTGTCGACAAGCATTAGGTCTGATCTGGTTCTCACTGACTATTGTCATGGTTTACCATTAGCCACACACCTACTGTATTTCACTATTGCTTGGAATATGTAAATATTACAAACCATACTTTGATGTTTATATTTGACTCTTGCAGGATAGGGGGTGCTGTGCCCATCGTCTTCCCCTTCTTTGCAGAGGTGCTTTCCAGGGAGAAGAGAGGAGAGCACCTCAGCTGGCTGTGTATGTTCTGGATGATAGGAGAGATTTATGCATCTGCCATGGCTTGGGCCATCATTCCACACTATGGTAAGTTCACACTTAACTAGCACCAAGACACCAAGATAGCTAAGCTAACTTGGCATATTTGCGACACCACCTGGTCACAAGATGCAACTGCACTATTTCTTATGTGAAGCAGATAGCAGCCATTCCTGGCTGGCAGGATATGTCCCGTCGTCTCCAATGGTGTACAGTGAATGAGCAAATGAGCAAGGAAGTCTTGTGTTAGGCTGCTGGTGTCTCTGAGACCTGCTATGCATGTTGCATGTGATAATACATGCATGTTATAACGGAGTTTAGTGAGAACTATATAGAAACACTGCAATGCAAGCTTGTTATGGTTAAAATACCACAGTAAGCACACACACACACACACACACACACACACCCATGCATATCTGTGATTTACGTGGCTGCCGTGTTATAAATCACCGGTACTCATTATGAAGTGAAAGATGGGCGTGTTCCCTGACGCTCCCCGCGTATGTCTCTCCTGTCTCCCCCTCCTCTCTTTGTCACTCTCTTCTCCCATTCTTTCCTTCCCTCCCTTGTCTCGCCTTCTTTCCTGTTTTGTACAGACCGACTTCCTACTTACCGTGTCCTCCCTTTACTACATTACCTCTCTCTCTCTCTCTCTTTCTCTCTCTCTCTCCCTCTCTCCCTCTCTCTCTCCATCTCCATCTCCCTCTCTGTCTTGGCAGCGTTCTTCTTGATCAAACATAATTAGGTTTTTCTCCTTGCTCTAATAGGACAAAGCTACAGCTAGAGGTGATTTATGGCCAGATCTTGCTGTAGCTAACCACTGACGTCAACGTGTGCGTGTGAGTGTGTGTGTGTGTGTGTGTGTGTGTGTGTGTGTGTGTGTGTGTGTGTGGCTCTACGGTAAGTGGCACAAAGGATGTTTTACTGTGCCATAGCCAGATACAGGCCTTCTTCTGGGGAAATTGAAAGCAATATCATCTGACATGACAGGAGGTCATGTGCGTGCGTGCGTGCGCACACGCGCACACAAACACACACACTTACAGTAGATCATAGAGCTTTTACAGCCCGTCATTTCGCCCACGTGCAATATAAAAAGAGTTACGTGCATGAAAGCACAGCCGTACGTGCACACAGCCCGCTCATAAACCTTTGCAGTAGGCAGACCGTGGAACTACAGCATAAAATAACGATGTGGAGGCACATACACATACACATAAAGTCACACTCCCAGGGTGGCGAAGGCCCTCCCATCGTGTTCTGAAGCCCCCCTGAGTCTTCCTGAGAGAATGTCTCCATCCGCTGATACTGTAGTTAAGGGATGGAGCTGGTGTCCTGTCTGCTCCTGTCCTCCTTGACACGCACTGCAACGCTCTGCCTCTCTGTCTTAGAGGAAAGCTACGTACCTCACACACACACGCACTCACACACTCACGCACACACACACGCACGCACGTACGTGCACACACACACACACTCACGCACGCACTCACACACGCACACACTCCAACCACAGTTTCTATGTTAACCGCTCCCCACCCCTGGAAAAAACTCTGCAGTGCACACCAGTGCCGCAACACTGAGATAACAGAAGTGAAAACCTCCAGAGGACCTGTATGTATGTGTGTAGGTGTGTGTGTGCGTCAAGGCTCCATGCTGACGGATTAGGGTACGCGTGCCACATCATTGGTGTTTAACACGCCATTAAAGCTCTCATTTATCTTCTCCACTTGGTAGCTCACAGTGTTCCCCTGAATCCTCCTGCCAGACTATAGCAGTTGGAGCTCCAGAGCCGGGCGTCTCAGCTCAGATCCTCATCACGCTGACAGGAGAGTTAGATGGCTTTACTCGCCGCTGCATAAAATACCAGTTAACTGCTCAGAACTATGCTTAAAGGATGTGAGCTATCTCAGTTAGAAAAATAACAGCCGCATAAGCAGTCTCTTAAATTAAAGTTAGATTTGATTTGGGTTGTATTTGAAGTCATTTGCTTAATTTACTGTTAATTTCACTACAGAAAATAATAGTAAGAAGCAGATCTTTATTAATGGGTTGTCTCCATAACACATTCAATATTTTTACAAAAATATTTGATGCTATTAATTTTAAAGGGCTTCCCTCACACTGAGATCAAAACATAATGCTTAACCTTAAAATGCTTCTGTTATCTCAAGACTTTAAAAGATGTGTGAGATAATGTGTATAACATTGCAGATTTGATTTAGCAAAGGAAAATATGTGAGAAATAAATGACAACTATGTCAAAGGAAGAGGTTGGGTTGAGCATTTGTATCCATTATTGGTGCTCCATACAGCACTTTCATTGCATACCGCACCTGCATTCTGCAGGTGCCAATAACCATTAAGAACAAGTGACAACTTTTCACGTAGTACACAGATAGTCCACCTATATCTGCATGTCTATATATATTTACCTACATCATGTATGTGTCAATCTGTTTTCTTTAGTAGTGCATGCTGCTGACTCAGTTTCACTTTTTATTATCAGTCAAATAATCTCTGTAATGAGATATCCAATGGTATGCTTGTCTGCCCTGAGGGCAGACAGACACACATACATACGCATACTGTACACACACAGGCACACTCTCTCTCTGTTCCCACTCTTTCTCACACTCTCATGAAGAGAGAGAGAGAGAGAAAGCGAGTGAGCCACTCAATGGGAATTATTTACACTTCTTTTAGACTTTGGAGATTTCCCTGTGATTTCTCTGGGCAGCAAGATGGTAGAGAATAGGCATTAACATTGTTCTGCAGCGTGCAGGGAATCACATGTTCTTTATTTAAACAGCCTTGTGGTGGAAGTCCTCATTGCACTCCAGGGGATGTTCTTTCTCCAGTTATGACACCACAGCGCCACACACACACACACACGCACACACACACACACACACACACACACACACACACACCAGAGTGCCTTCATTGCAGTTCTTAGTGTAGTTGATAAGCATAACCACCAAAGCAATGGGTTCAATAGAGTAATTCCCACCAGCCTTTAACTGGCATAACCATTAGTGTGAACACCCCATCCCCACCTCCCACGCATGCCAGTGGATAATGGTGTGAGTCCTGCTGAGCAGCTCCACGATCTCATGGGCGACGTGGGAGGTTGTGACTGACACGACAACGCCCATGCCAACAACTGCCAATTTTCAAACGTATACGTTTGCAGAAAAATACGCAAATGAGAGCATCGTTACAAATACAGCGACATATTTGTAGACAGGTCGGCTTGTGTGCACAACAGCGACTCTACATATACAATACATGCGCTTGAAAAATGAGTAGGTGCGTGCTAGCAATTTTGTTTCAGTTCTTTTGTGTTTTCATAGGTGTACATATTCCTATACAAACACATTAGCCTGCATTTACACATACACTACAAACTCCCACACAAAGGAGAACAATGAACTGTTCAATTCCATATTTTTGACCAACCAGTATTTACAGTAATTATTCCTATTGGATTTGTATAGGTTAAAGGTTTCATCTTGTTCTGTTTCTTTTTTACATCTTTTACATTTCCAACTGGACCAAGGTGACAGTAAGCTGTAAGCAGCACATTTTGGATCCGAGGAAGAAAGTAACTTGCATATTTGTGTAAATTAGAATGATTCAGGAAAGGAGTTATTGAATCTTTGATTATTTGTCTATATTATGATGGCATTAATCCACCAGTTTGTTCTCTCCAATTGAATGATTTTGAAAATTGCTTTTAAATGCTTGATGACAAGTCTAAATTGACAATATTATTAAGAGATGTGTGTGTGTGTGTGCGTGTGTGTGTGTGTGTGTGTGTGTGTGTGTGTGTGTGTGTGTGTTTCATATATAGGACTGGTTTATGGGCATCCCTTAAATATGGTCCCATCTGCCCATATTATCCCATTGTAATGCAAGTTGAAGATGTTGCATGTGATGTGCTTTGTGTGCACGTTTTAGTGATGTTGTGGTTGTGTGTGTGTGTGTATGTGTATGTATGCTGTGCGGTGCTTGCTACAATGATTAATGAGTCTGGGAGTGTGCCTGTAGGCTGAGATCAGGTGCAACAAGATTTTACTTAACAGAAAACACTCAATTTCTCCCCTACACATTCAATTAACCTTCTCCCAGCTCTTTGCTGAGCCATTCATTTCAGCTTATACACACTCACGTTTGCTCTGCTGTGATCTCAATAAATAGCACCTTTTATTAACAGTGGCTTATTGTGTGTATAGTATTGACTTCATATTATAGCAGTCCCCCCTCAAGTACAGTGATCACATACTTTATAGTGTGGTTGTGCACTTTAATAGTCACCTGCTGCCTGCTGGTCTTGGGTGCATTTGCAAGTGCATCATCTATTTCAATGACAGATTTGGGTTGAAAAGCTCACCTCCAATCATTCTCATGATCGAAAAGAATTAGCTTCTACACTGTATATGTGACATTTGATCACTGTATGTGTATACATTTAGAAGTATATAGAACATTGTTAGTTAGATATATGCTTATTCTTTCATTGTGACATAATATAATCATACTATATAATGTACCTGTTTTATGGATTGGTCTCAAACAGTGATATTTAATCACTTTTTGAGGTAAGATGTTAGTAAAACTTGCTCAAGGCTTAAGGTATGTAAATATATTAAACTGACCACCTCAAAATCTACCCAAGACACTTAAAATGGTTTTCATTGCTCAGTAAAGGATTTCAATATTCAACACACACGCTCATCCACTTCCAGTGACTATATTTCCCCCTAATGCAAGTTGATTTGTTTTTTAGGTTGGAGCTTCAGCATGGGTTCAGCCTACCAGTTCCACAGCTGGAGGGTGTTTGTGGTGGTCTGTGCCCTGCCTTGTGTCTGTGCTGTGGTGGCCCTGACCTTCATGCCCGAGAGTCCTAGGTTCTACCTTGAGGTACCTTCAGTTTTCATCAAGGTTTATCACGCCTTGCATCTTCAAATTGTGTATGCTTTCTTATATAAACCCCCCAGTAACGGCCATTGTCGCTGCAAAGCAATGCCACGTTACATTTTCTTGTATGCACTGGCACACCGGCATCAATAGCTGAAAACACTGTGTTTGTACTGTGATTTGTGGACAGTATACTGTCTATTGCAATGTAGTGCATGGGTGCATCAGAAAGCATGGCTGTCCTTGGGTTCTTTAGACGACTCATTGATCACGTTAATTCCCCATTGGTTTCTCCCTCTCCCTGCTGTCAGGTGGGGAAGCACGACGAGGCATGGATGATCCTCAAACAGATCCACGACTCCAATATGAGAGCGCGTGGGCAGCCAGAGAAAGTCTTCACTGTGAGTGTTTTCTCCCCGGTGTGTTTCCCTAATAGTAGCGAGGTTCCGTATGCTTAAGGAAGCAAAGAGGCTTATACTGTATTCTGCCACCACGGGACAGGTTTTATTAAAGCTCTCTCACACATCACAGCTGAATTATGACAGTTCTGACAGCTGTTTTGTGTCATTCAGACTTCGCTGCCCGGGGGATACATTCTGGGAAAGCCTCTTAGTCAACCCATGTTGCCACATTAATCGTTTGTAGTACACACTGTCCCTGTGTACTTTTTTTGGACTGGTTAATTTAAACATTTAAAGGTACTATAAGTAAGATTGACACTCTAAAGGGTGCAAGATAATGTCGCTGAAACCACCTCCAGTTCCCTTTCCGTTTTCTTCATTTATTAAAGAGTAATGGTGCACCCAGTTTAGAATTTAGAAATGGATTGTGGGTTTGGTTGTATTTATCTTGCGGCTAAATAGTGCTATAGGGATGGAATGGTTGATTCCCATACAGTAGGCTGTGGGTTTGATTCCTAACATATCGACCAGCATCCCAGAGAATATTGTCCGCCAGTCATTTCAGATGATAAATATTTGAATATAAACTATTTCTATGCTGAGGATTATTTCTTGCACGGTTGGTGTTATAGGTAAACAGGATCAAGATACCAAAACAGCTAGATGAGTTGGTGGAAATGGAGTCACAGTCCACTAATCCTGTCTTAAAGGCTCTCTTCAGGATAAAGGCTGAAATACGTGGGGTGAGCCTCCAGTGTCATTCTTTTCGTTCTGTGTCAACCATGCTTCTTTTATACTGTGAACCCTGTTATTACTTCTCTCTTTACAGATCTACCTGAATCTCATGAGGTGTTTCAACTACCCCATGCGAGATAACATGACACGACTGGCCATAGTGTGGTTCACGCTGTCTTTCGGGTGAGCTCCATGGTGACTCTTGAGCCACACCTAGAAGTGTTCCTTTGTGGTGGAAACGTTGTCTAGAAAATTAAATCATATAATAATAATAAAAAATAGGTAGAGACATACTGCTTCGGTGGATGGCGTAATTCAGCCTAGAAAAATGTCATACAATTTGCTAACATTGGTCGTTCTCTACTCCAGGTCAGATTGTCACCTCCCAATCAAATCAGGCTCATTTTGTTGATTTATTTGTAAGACACCACAAAGCAGTTAGGCTTGGTCTATGAATCAATCATGCTCTGTGGTGTGGATCAATACTGGCCTAGTGGAGTGTCAGCGGGACCAGAGATGGGAACAAAGCTTTCCAGAGATAAATGAAGAAAAAGCAAAACACTTTTTTAAGATTTGACAAATGTCCCCTAAAGGACATATGACACCAAATTAGTTTAAAAAATATGACTTAACACTACAAAGCGTGAGAACCAGAAGGGCAGAAATTACATTTTAGCTGAATCGGAAATGTATACAGTATATCAAATTAAAGCTCTTGATGAGCTCTTTCGACTTTCTACTTTTTACACAATAGACTATTTCCTTTAAACTGTATGCAATGCTTTGTTCATATCAAAGGGGCCATGCATTTATATGAAATAGATACATTGTGTAAATGTTGCTTTGTCCTCCTGGAAAGTTGGAGAATTGTCACCTACCCCTTTGGTTCTCGCCCCTTGACTAGTAAAACAAAATTAAAACACTGATTTTATCATAGGTGATCAGTGCAAGCAAAGATAGGCTCAGGTTTTAGTTCTCTGCACTTCTCCACAGAGAAGTCTAATGCAGCAATCCTGTCACTGTAGTAGGACCTTCAGATATCCTTGCCTGCATGTTTATCAATGACAGTAACTCTACTATAATCAAAATACTTCTTTACAGCTATTATGGCCTGTCAGTGTGGTTCCCTGATGTCATCAAGCATCTCCAAGCAGATGAGTATGCCTCCAAAGTGAAGACCCACAGCAATGAACGTACTGAAGACTTCACGTTCAACTTTACACTAGAGAACCAGATACACACCAACGGCCTCTTTATTAATGACAGGTACGTCATGCTTTGGCAGTCATAAGGGTTTTGTGTATTTATTTAGTGTACGTAATCAACAATGACATTGATATACATTATTCATTGGGGTTATATGGATGTAAAATATGATGAACTGAAACAAAAAAATATGGACCTCCACAGATTCATCAGCATGAAGCTGAGGTCCGTCACCTTTATAGATTCCACCTTTGTTAAGTGCTACTTTGAAGATGTAACATCAGTGGGCTCCATATTCCGTAACTGCACCTTCATTGGGGCATACTTTTTCAACACAGGTGAGTGCATGATTTGTTATTGTGAAAAGCACATTATTTTCACAATGGCTATTTTAAATGTTCTAACAAATAATTACAAATATATTTGATTAAAAACAGAGCTGCTGTACCTAAATACTAAGCCAAGGCCACACTCAATCACTGTTCATTAACCAGTGTCTGACTATAGCGTCAGTCCTAATATTGTTGAATGTTTTATTGGCAGACATCGATGAATCCAAGTTGATTGACGGCACCGAGGTGATCAACAGCACCTTCACCCACAACAAGACGGGCTGTCAAATGACCTTTGATGACGACTACAGCGCCTACTGGGTCTACTTCATCAACTTCCTTGGAACCCTGGCTGTCCTTCCTGGAAACATCGTCTCTGCCCTTCTCATGGACAAGATCGGCCGCCTGTCCATGTTAGGTAATAGAGGGAATAGGGAATTATGTATGTGTGTGTGTGTGATGAGTTTAGATTTTGGTTCTAGAGTGATTTGTGCTAACATTGACTGGGATGAAGTGATTCATGCTATTGGCTGAAGCATTCATCACAGACCATGAGAGGAAAATGTTCATCGGGTACGGCCACTCCTTTGAACATTAGTCAAGGTGTCATGTGCGCCTCTCTCTCTCTCTCTCTCTTTCTGTCTGTCAGTCTTTCTCTTTCTCTTCCCCCATTTTGGCAGTGTTCATGAAGCGTCATGTTTATTCATATTGGACATGAGCAATATACACAGGTTGTGATGTTCTGCTTAATGGAAATTGGCTACTAATGGATGCAAATTATTACTTGACTGTGGATTCACCATTACCACCAGTGATTCTGAGGGTGATGATTTCAAATGGTTCAGCATTTAAATATTGTTCGATCTACTTTACACTGGTGGTGCTTCATCCACGTCTTACTTTGTTACTAGGTGTTTATGTGGCGCCTCCTGGTGATAAATCACATTCATGATACAGCCAATACCACCATCGTAGCTTTAGCACTCTTTCTCTCTCCTCCTGTGTGTGTGTATGTGTGTGCGTTCATCAGGGGGGTCCATGGTCTTGTCGGGTGTCAGCTGTTTCTTCTTGTGGTTCGGCACCAGTGAGTCTATGATGATCTTCATGCTGTGCCTGTACAACGGCCTGAGCATCTCTGCATGGAACTCCTTAGACGTGGTCACAACAGAGTCCTTCCCTACTGACAGAAGGTGACAAGACACATGTCAATCAAACAATTGTCAAGTAAGCATTAAATATCAAATATACACAATTTTTTTTTATTAGTGGCCTTCAAATTCTCCTCTCCTCTCCTCTCCTCTCCTCTCCTCTCCTCTCCTCTCTTCTCCTCCCTCCTCTCCTCTCCCCTTTCCAGATGCACAGGGTTTGGCTTCTGCAATGCTCTGTGCAAGCTGGCTGCGGTGATGGGGAACCTGATCTTTGGCTCTCTGGTTGGCATCACCAAGGCCATACCCATCCTGATGGCGTCCTCCGTGCTGCTTGGGGGAGGTTTAGTGGGCCTCCGCCTGCCTGACACCAGGGCCAACGTCCTCATGTAGCACCCGCATGGCCATGCCTGGCTCCCATAAATCCCAGAGGGGTCCTGGGCACAGCTACGTTGGCCCCCAGGGAACATGGAGTGCAAAGGGCTTGGTGTATAATAACGTATGTATGTACACACTGTCTTTGACTTCCTGCTGTGTGCACTGTCTAAAGCAATACTGGATAGTGTGACTCTTCACTCACTGCAAAAGCTTTTTCATGCATCCAGCAATGCGCAGCAAAGCAACTTTACATTCCTCCTAAGTCATCACCAGCGGGCTCAGTCATTTGTCATGCAGGGGGATTTCACAGCACGTCTGCAAGTAGGCAAGATAGTTTACAATTACAGAGCTGACAAGCTTCTGAGAGTTCAGCATTACAATACAGGTGGATTGAGTCTTGCTGGTAAGACGACTGTAGGTTGTGGCTATAGGCCTGTGTGATGCTTTGTAGTGGTTCAATCTCAAAGTATTAATATTGCTACTGTTATTATAATGACAGATGGGGGTGAAGTCAAAAACAAGCTGTAATGAGCATAGCCCACCTGCTGTCTGACAACGGTGGGAATAGATGATCAGTCAGACCGGACACAGCAAAGCTGTACAACAGCTTGTTTACCCACACAACAACATCATACAGCTGATGTAAACAAACACCAGTTTATGGGTTTATTCGTATTCTGTTTCCTTCTATTTACACATTTATAAATCACCGTCATATAGAGCCCTGTCATATTTGTATTTACAGTACATAATGCATATGGGACACCAAGCCCTTTGCACACATGGCTCTACCAAGAATATAAAGGCCATATTGAAGTGTATTTTGTATTAAACATTATGTTTTGTTTAAATATGATGATGTAAACTTGAATTACTGCAGACCCCTTCCTGGTGTGTTAAAAAAGGTTTGAAATTATATGAGAAATATTTTGTCTTGTACAGTTATTCTTTTTTCCAAATATTGTTTTTGCTACCTACTTCCCAGTTGCTGTACTATTGTAGAAAGGGTCCCTTTTAAACACGTTATTAATTTTTTTGACTTATATCATGTTTTTTCTGATTGTAAGTATGGCTTTTTTAAATGTGCCTCTCCATAACTGGAGCGTTCTCCCTATACAGTAGTAAAGCTGTGTCTCAAGGTAAGAGGGAATGGACAGGAACTGAATGGAAGTACAAAGAAAATGGAACTTAATAAGTGATCTTTTGGTTAATCATAATATTTCAGATTTCCATATTGTGGAAAGTGCCGTTTTGCATTTGGGTTGCAATAATAAACATTTAGGCTAAACCTGAGATATATGCTGATGCAATAACATTAACTATACATGAAAGCAATGTTCTTAATAAGATATAAATAAATATCTAACTGGATTTCAAAACATTAATTATTCTTAAGAAACAACATCAAAAACAATCGCAGACATTGCAATATCAGAATATTATAGATTTCCTTTTATTTCCTTTTACTGTAGGTTCTTGTATCGACAGCTTTTCGTAACAGACACCATTATCACCTTTTAGGTACAGCTTTAAGCTCTGCAATCATGTTACTATTACACTAATTCTAAAACAATTCTACTTTACCAAATTACCAACACCCCTATATATTTATTAACTATTGGAATGGTACTGTTATGAATTTCTAACTCCTATTTAGTGTGCGTCTGTGATTTGTATCCCACGTGGCTGTTGTTTATCACAGCGTTTACCTGTGTTTGTGGTATCTGTGATTATAGAGGTAGTTTGTCTTTGTACTGCACTTGGCTTTCTCAAGGTTAGTCAATTAAAACATAAATGCTTCTAAGCTGTACATTTGTGTATATTTTCTTAAACCCAACCATGATTATGATCAGTGTCGTGTCAGTCAGAAAGAGTTAAAGACGCAGGTACATGCTGTGATGTATATTTTTTGATGACCATGATTTCGCTATTTTTTAGTAACTGTATGATGATTGGCATTGACAATTGTTGTCAATAACTCCTGCTGCCTTAGCAGTGAAATGGTATCTTAGCCGACTAATACACAATGCATCTGTAAGTGTCAGAGGAGGCTGATTAGTGGCAGACCTGGCTGATACACAGTATAGGGGAGAAAATATGTATCCCACGTTCAGTTTGAAATGTTTGGGGTGCCGAAATGTACTGTATTTGTGTGTGCTTGTGTACTGTACATGTGTGGGTTATGTCCATCTGTGTGTGTGTGCGCTGTGTGTGTGTGTGTGTGTGTGTGTGTGGACATGCATGCACACGTGTCTGTTTGTGGTCATATGACTGTGCTGTAAATAATGTATATACAGTAAGGCAGGTGTTGTGAAATCATTGTATGCTCCTCATTGACACCCATGTCTCTAGCTTTGTCTAAGTAATACACCAACACATACTGTATCTATGTTGTACACCTTTGTGGTCTATGGTAGTGTATGTGTGAACTGCATTTTTGTTTGCGCAAATTTGCATGTGTGCAGAAAAAAAACATTTTTTTTTCTGGCTAAAGATGATCTCAAATGTTGTTTGAAGATGATCTCAAAAGAAAATGCGAATGTATCATTGTAAGCTTTTGTTAATCTGTTTCTTTGAAGTTAAAAAAGATTTGTGTGAATAATAAAATGCATATTATTGTGAGGGGCCTGCCAGTCATAAAATACGTGAAATACTAATTGCCAAATAATGCCCTGTTAATCACATCATGTTAGAAAGGAAATATTTCAGACTGTGCTGCTTGAAAGCTTTCATAAATAAAAGTAATGTGGTCTAGCAAATATTGAAGAGAATATCGCATTTGTGCGGCAGAAAGGGTTTTACGTAATTCTTAACTTGTTTACAAATGAAATGCACTAAACAGTTTACAGTAAATGCTAAGAAGACAACAGTTTATTGAAAAAGTACAAAACCCCATATAATCTACTAAGTACAATTTTACTGTAATATTAGTTAAGACTAACAAGGGGAAACTCGACAATAACAAATAAGCGACTATACAATCTAGCAAAAGTGGCTATACAATCATGCAGACACAGTGAATGATTAATGTAGACTATGGAAAGCCTTATTTAATTTATATTTACGGTATAAATCTACACATTATAGGCACACCAGTGAGTAAAATATGTTTTGCCAAAAACAATTTGCCAAAAGATAAGCAGAACTTTGTGACTGTAATGTAAATTAGACTGTAATCAGCATACACTAACAGAGAATGATACAGTATATCAGATACAACAATGAGTGGCGGCAGTCTATGTGGCTGGCAATCTTTTATGGCATGTTTTTTATTCCTTCTTGCAGCTTGAATATTTGAATGTTGCTACAACATTCAAATATCCTCTGGTTGTTCATGTATGGAGTCAGAAGGTGGGTTCCCATGACCACTCCGGGTTCTAGGACATATGTGACATGACATAATTTAAATGTTTTTCTTTTATTCCAGTTGAAAATACTGAGATAAATATTGGTACAGTAGTCAATCACTAGTAATCACTAACCTCCCTTCACTAATATCAGACAGGGGTATATTCTCCTCTCTGTCAATGCAGTTGTATATGGTCAGTGTAATTGTCTGTCTGGTGATTGTAGGTTCATTGGTCAGTAAAATAATGATTTGTTCCGTTGTTACTTTACTTACGTTGCTGGAATTATATCCCTACTCCTGTGGCGCACATAGAAGATCAATAATGGTATTACAATCACTAGTAACACCATGAATAGACTACCTGTAAAAGCCAGAGAATGCACCCACAGTATGAAGGTGCCAGAAATTGTTTAAATACAAGCAACATGATTTACCTTATGATTCACAGGACATTATACCACATGCAGTCGGAACCTTACATCTCACCTGGTTGGTCTTCATTCCGAAGAGTTTTAAATAGTGGAGCTCCAGTGTTTAGGAAATGCATGAGCACTGTATGCATGCCAGCACACAGCATTAGGCGCAGCAAGTAGCATTCATAGCAGAAAAGCAGAGTACCAAACTGATTTTGCTCACAATTATTAATGATGGGCAATGCAATTTTAAGTGCTAAGACACTTTTTGTCAAATAAGCAAATATTTTCTCAAAGTCTCAGAAGTCTGTTTGGTCTACACACTGAAAGAAATAATCTCCAATATCTAAACATTATTGTGTTAATATTATAATGTAATAACACAGTGCATCTGATCTATGCCCAAATCTGATCTATGTTCATTCAATGTTGATGGTTCAATAAGAAATATAACCATTTCATTATATAAATATTTGCTCAAATGTCCCAATGCTTTTATATTTATGAAAAAATATTGATGGAATACATCTTGTACAATAATATTTTTGACATTAACTTTTGTAGTACAATGCGCAATACATCATTATACATACAGTGAATGATAAGAGAGCCATACTATTGGCAATAGAGGCCAAAAAGCATAAAAGCATAAAGTTAGCAAAACCAGTCTCCTGATAAAGTGTGTTCAGTACATACCAATAACTCCACCAATAGTTGCTAGAATAAAAAAAATAATACAACTTGAAACCTGCTTATTTTTGTTATGTATAGAGATACAGGTGGAATGTAGACTCATTATTCATTTTCTCACCATAGTGGCATGTGGATGTAGAAACTGCAGGGCACAATCACAGTTAGTTCATATTCAAAACATGTGTATTGCAATACGATACAAACAAAAACACAACTCACCAGGTGTAGCAGAAGTGGTGATGTCTAAAATATAAAACAAATAATATGGCACATAATATTTACACAATACAGAGATTTTTCATATAATGTATTCTGCATGCATGTCTCAAAACACAACTTCAGGCAAAATAATAAAATATATTTTGTAATACTACTACTACTACTACTACTACTACTAATAATAATAAAAATAATACTGATTATTATTATTAGTAGTAGTAGTAGCAGCAGCACTATAGGCTTAATTAATTACTAATTAATGTTATGGGTTTACTGTATATATTATATTTAAATACAGTAGTACATATATTGCGTGACTACAGTTCTCTCCCATGTATATAGGATAGGATTAGGAGCAGAAAGCATATATATTCTGTCTCCTCATACTACAGGAACACACCCCCTGCCTGCCTGCATGTCTGTCTACATGCATGTCTGCCTGCCTGTCTGCCTGTAACCCTGTCTCTCCAACTACCAGCTACCAGCTAACCCTACTTGCCTGCAATCCTCCACCATGTCCCCCATGATGCCAACCCCAGCTCATGCTGCCTTACAATAAACACTTGTTACACTTTCAATACCTTGTAAGTAATCTGCTTCTGTCTTCCAAACGTTTGCTAACGTCAAACTACTGTATAAATGAAGAGGAATATACTGTACATATACAACATAGCAATACTAAAATAATGTAGGCTAGAACGCAATTGATTACTAATAACCAATGAATTAAGTATATTAATACATTAATTATTTAAACTCTTATACAGAAATAAGAAATATGTTTTTAGGCTATATTGACTATGGTTATGAAGATACAGCCAATATTTTATTTTAATATGCAAAAGTAAAGAAGCATACGGTGGCCTAAGCATGACAATAACTGTGTTCAGCACTTAGAAGAAACAGTTGCTGTTGTCAGATAAAGCGATTACATTAAAATAGTGACCTTATATCTACACACAAGATGATCCATATGACTATTGTCTTACCAGTGTTCCATGTAGGCCTACCAGCTGGAGAAATCAGCAATCAGTGATGAAAAAACATGTGATGTGATACAAAGCAATGTCAGGATTTTAAAAGAATAGTGAATATACAGTACTAATGAATAAATAATGAATAAATAACTTAATAAGTTATCACTTACTAAGGTTTTGGAAGCAATGGGTAGAAATGTCTGTAGAAATGTATGTAAAAAATGTTGAGGTTTATATGCAAATAATTGAATTAAGGATTAAATAATCTATGTATAAAGCACATTACCAACAGTTTCAATATCTACATAACTGTCATTGTCTTCCATTTCACATAGATCTCCTGTATGGTGGCATACAACTGTCCGATCATCGCACTGGCAAACAGTGCCTGGTGCTGGAACTCCTCTGCACTCTGGTAGATTTGTATTACTGCCTTCAAATAAGATTGTATCACTGCAAAAAATGCGTCTCACATTACATCTTGCATATTTGCATGCCAAGCACCTGAAACAAATCACAGGAATATACGATAGATAACCTACAATTATGTCATATGAAGCAGCTGCTTTAATCCAAAATGATACAGTAACAGTAAACAAATTTAAATATTAATATTAATAAAAATAGGGCCTCTTAGCTGGAAATCAACATCGCTAACCACTAGCCTCTACACGGTATCCTGCCCTGTTATAAAATACAACTATTAAGACTTACGGCATTGTGTTCAAAAGGTTATCCTGATTGATACACTGTATGACTATTCCAAGATTAGCTTCCTCTCTGCCTGTCACGTACTGTAATGATGATTTGATGATCTGAAACCAAATGTAAAGGTTTGTATTTCTGACACACCTTGCTATACACAGGCAGTGGAGAAACTGGTTTCGACCACAAGTGTGCATGCATGCAAATATTGTACAGTAGCTGTGCACAACCGTGTATGTCTGACAAAGTGGGGGTGTCCTTGGGAAGAATGACGAGGACATCCACAGGTTTGAAAGGAAAGAGCAGGTACAGAAGACGCATGACCCTGGAGATAAGTATGACTCAACATGCCCCAAAACCATCACAGTGTTGTGCATATATGATGCATGTATGCTGGGATCCTAGGGTTAGGGTTAGAGCTGGGAGCTAATCTCCCTCACCACTAGCCCATATAGGCTTTCAAACTGGGAGCTGGAGAGCAAAAACTGCAACAGTTTTTTAATTGAATGCAGTGAAAGATGAAAAAGATGAAAGTTGTGGTCAGTGTGATGACAGGCATGAATGGGTTCATGAACTTCAGTTTGTGTGAGCTGAAGAAAAGAGGAGGAAGATAGGTGTCATGACACGTCACAGATTAAATTATCACGTGACTCTTAATGAAAGTGAAAGTTTAAGTGGAAAAAAAAATCTAGAACAGATATTTAAATGGATGCTGTAAATGTTTTCAAGACAGTTGAGTGTTTTTGAGCTACACTGTAATGCTTTAAAGTGTAATCAAGTAACAGTGGAAATATATATGTTATTTTTTTTTACTTTCATGTGATGCTATTTTTTGGCTAGGACCCATTGAGATTGTTAATCTACATGTGGGAAACCTGATTAAATAAAAATGTTATTGTATAAATATAAATATAAATATAAATAATTAAACTGAATAAATACATAAATTAAATTAATTAAATAAAAAAGAGAGCCAATACACTGAAACACAGCAAATATGTGTAGCCTAATTTATTTTAAAAATTAATATAGCCAATAAAATGCTTTACCCATTTGTCATTTATTTATTTATTTATTTATTTATTTATTTATTTATTTATTTCGACTTATTTATTTCATATGAAAGATTGATCGGTAGGCTAAACTGCTTTATTCACTTTATATTTAGTGTTGTGGGGTTCTTGACCGGGAACCCCTCCTGCTAGTGATTACGTCATACAGTATGCTCATGTTATTAGTCACACACACACACGCACACACGCACACACACACACACACACACATTGGAATCATCGGTCTCAAGCAAAACTACACTATATTGCCAAAAGTACACCCCTCCTAATCATTGAATGCAGGTGTTCCAATCACTTCCATGGCCACATGCGTATAAAATCAAGAACATAGGCATGCAGACTGCTTCTACAAACATTTGTAAAAGAATGGGTCGCTCAGAAGCTCATCGAATTCAATCGTGGTACTGTGATAGGTTGCCACCTGTGCAATAAGTCCATTCATTAAATGTCCTCACTACTAAATATTCCACAGTCAACTGTTTGTGGTAATATAACTAAGTGGAAGTGATTGCGAACAACAGAAACTCAGCCACGAAATAGTAGGCCACATAAAATCACAGAGCGGGGTCAGCGTGCTGAGGCGCACAGTGCGCAGAAGTCGCCAACTTTCTGCAGTCAATAGTTACAGACCTCAAAACGTTGTGTGGCCTTCAGATTAGTTCAAGAACAGTGCATAGAGAGCTTAATGGAATAGGTTTTCTTGACCGAGCAGCTGCATCCAAGCCTTACATCACCAAGTGCAATGTAAAGCGTTGAATGGTTTAAAGCACGCCGTCACTGGACACTAGTGCAGTAGAGATGTGTTCTCTGGAGTGACAAATCATGCTTCTCTGTCTGGCAGTCAGATGGACAAGTCTGGGTTTGGCGGTTGCCAGGAGACTTGCTTGACTGCATTGTGCCAAGTATAAAGTTTGGTGGATGGAGAATTATGGTGTGGGGTTGTTTTTCAGGGGTTGGGCTTGGCCCCTTAGTACCAGTGAAAGGAACTGTTAATGGTTCAGCATACCAAGACATTTTGGACAATTTCATGCTCCCAACTTTGTGGAAACAGTTTGGGGATGTCTCCTTCCTGTTCCAACATGACTGTGCACCAGTGCACAAAGAAAGGTCCAAAGACATGGATGAACAAGGTTGGTGTGGAGGAACTTGACTGGCCTGCGCAGAGTCCTGACCTCAACCCGATAGAACACCTTTGGGATGAATTAGAGCGGAGACTGCGAGCCAGGCCTTCTCGTCC
>JAOEGT010088709.1:0-14215 GCA_025447795.1 Speoplatyrhinus poulsoni | reverse complement strand
TAAATAAATTAAACATTTATAATGTTATATATACAGTATATATATATATATATATATATATATATATATATATATATACTGTATATATAACATTATAAATGTTTAATTTATTGAATGGAAGCCATAAGGAATCTATGTAGGCAAGCCAATGTTACAAGCCGGTCACAGCAAAAATGCATCTGGCCTCCATCCCTGACGAGGAAGTGGAAAAGTGGATTTAAGGCTTTTGAAGGTCAGATCTGTGGAGGCTCAACGAGGCTCGTGGCCTCGGAGGGAGAAGGATTCACAAACAGCCGACCTCAGTCAATACAGGGGCAGGCAGACATACAGCAGGTCAATATGTGAGTTTACCAAACATGGAACAAGGACACAGTGCACGCGCGCGCACACACACAAACACCGGTCAACCATGGACCTCGACTTGGAATTGGTACTGGTGCTACTTGGTCTCCAGCCTATCTGTCTCATTATTTAGTTTCTGAATATAACAATGTGTGCCTATCTTTGCCTTTGTCTGCCTAACCATCTGGTAAGGTCTCTAACCATCTATCCATCTCCCTCTCGGTATGGGCAAATGAGCATAATGTCCATGCATCTTAGTGTCTGCTCCTGCCCAAGGGGGTGTCCACGGCATTAGACAGTGTCTGGGCTTCAGATTAATATGACAGGGTTATGTTAATAATGGTGTCTATTACAGGATAGAGGCCGAATACATTTCAGTTGAGTCTGAGGACAAAAGGGAATCCGATTGAAGCTTCTATTGTCACAGTCATTTATCATTGTCCGCTGCATGACCCGACTTTCCACCGACTTTCATCACATTGGACCTAATAGTCTGGAAAGATTATGATTTTGGCAGGATAATACCTTTTACCCCAATAGCCTCAAAGTGTCTGTGGTGGAAGGCTGAGGTTATGCAAGTTGATATTTCCACCATACATCACGGCAGGTCATTTCTATTTGATAGCTTATCCCATGGTGCTGTGTTCAGTAAATGAGATGTTCCAGTGTTGTGTTGAAATCAAGCCCTGAATATTCACAAACCCAAAACAGGCTTTCAAATGTCACAGCTTTTAAAAATACGGTTTCAGACTTTGTATAATGAAATATGTATCTATCATAATGTTTTATATGGCCCAAGTTCTGCATGCAACTTTCATCTTCTGCGCAGTTCTATATGCACTGTCAGTGCTGCACCAAGGTGTTGTGTGTCCATTTTAAAGGAGCATAGAGGACAGGCCTTCTAGGGACATCAATGTACTGTGTGCAGGCTAGTACTGCTCTCACAATTGTGTGTGTGTACATTTTGTTTTACATGTATTTCTAGTGAATCTCTAAATTACACAAGTGTTCTGCATGGCATACAGAAATATACAGAAGTATACTTGGGCATTTAGTGTTCAGAGGAGAGCTCAGGACGAGCAAAAAGGTCTACTATGAGCACCTATGGAAGCCTCCTAGCTCAAACATTATTTGATGTGGTGTTCGCATGTCCATTCCTTCCTTTCCTTGTCCTTGTCCTTCAGACATGAGCTCTTCGTTTCTGACACAGTGCCCTGGCTTCTTCTCTCACACTCAATATAATTTCATGCACTGCGTTCCATTTAGAAGTATATTTGTTTTGCACGCAGTGCAAGAGATCTGTGATGACGTGGGATCAGCATGGACGAGGCCAGTGCCTCCCTGCAGAGGGATTAATAAAATCTATACAATTCCAATGGGGCGCAGACACGTTTCATAAAGCAATCATGAAATAATGGAGGCAGCTCTGCAACGTTTTCAGCTGTGCTTTTGATCTGCCTTTGTCCTTCACTACAGCCGGCAAGGGGCGACAGACATACAGAGAACACACCTACCCCCCCCCCCACCCCCCCGTCAGATCTCTTTGACGCAACACCAGTGTCTCCTCCGCTTAGTCGTCCTTCTAAATCGTATTCATGAATAGCGGAGCAACCGCAAGAGCATTCTCATCCCCGCCTGTGCCTCTGACAAACGCTAACCTCTTTCCCTGACATTCATAGTATTTATGACGAGGCGAGTCATCCCAGGCAGACGTGGGGAAGAAAAACACAATCAGCCCCATCTGTGTTCATTTCGGGATGAATATGAAGCGGCCTTATAGAGTCGAACTGAGGCGGTTTTCTTTTTTTATACTATCTGCCTATCTGGGCTGTTTGATTTGGACATGAGTTCTTGGCAGTAAAGCGCTTTGACAGTAAATGAGAGTTTTGGCGGCAACAGACAGAAAAATTAAATTACAAGTACCCTACCTTCACCCAATTCTCTCCTTTTCCTTTTTGGCACAAGGCCTAATGTTGTGTTTGGTTGGAAACACAGCCTTCATACTCTTGCTGAGGACAAACTGATTGTGGGAGTGGGAAATAAATAAAGGGCATCATTAGACTCCTTGTACTAGGAACTATCTTATTACTCAGCCTTGTTGTGGGTTGATTAGGGATATAATCCGCTGTACAAGCTAAATCAGAGTCAGAATCAATTTGTTTGCCCATTATAATAAATGGGAAAGGAAGGGGAATATGTCTCGGCTGCAGTAATGAACTTCATTCCGCTTCATTTGGCTCAGGTGTAATGAGACTTGCACACGCGCATATTTATAGAGATACAATACAAACTGGAGAATGCTGAATTCGCTGTACTAAATGTCTAATTATTTACAACTGAAAACCTGCAGTGTGCCAAATGATGAATTGTTATTTTACTTCACGTCTTTTACATGTTGGCATCTACCACTTTCGTGTAACATTAATTAAAATGACAGCAGCATTTAACAAAGCTCACAGCTTTTCACTATCACATTCATCACACTCTATAACCATATGGTAGAAAGCAGCAACAGTGCTCCTCCTTAACCTTCTCCTTAACACTGATAACTTCATGTTTACAGAGAACCCTTAACAGTTAGGCCTAGATGTGCTTTCAGTATACTATTCAAATGCAGATGGTTCTGAACTTTGTCTGTTGTGGAATACTTCTAGCGTGATAATGCCTTTCTCTTTCTCTTTTTTTGTCATGTGAATAGTTTACAATACATCCCCGCCCTCCATCTTACCACTAAATGTGGTGTATGTGCAGGGTTTATACAAATACGGGAGATATTAATTGAGAACCAGTCGTAGTAATGAGATGCAATTCACATACAAAAACATATTCAGCGCAGATAAAAACTTCTTATTTTGGGTATTGATTCTACATTGATGACATTTCTCTTTTCTGTTGTCAACCTTTGATCGTTCCTATATTTAATCTTGAATATCAAGGTGACAAGCAGGAGGAGATATTGTTGTGTGCTTTTATGGTGCTATTTGATGAACAAGGACTTCAATATTTCACTGACGGTCTGTATTGATCTGTCTTGATAGAATATTGGTGTTGGTGTTTGCCTTCAGGTTGTGTTGCCATACATATAATAAAGTTTAAAGTGCTTTCTTTTTCTGTTCCAATCAATTGCTTCGTTCACAGGTATACAATCAAATAACATTCAGGGGAATGCAATTGCTATGACATACTGGATCATTTCAGCTTTGATTCACAACACAGGTTAGGCCTATCTGACAAGCTATACCACCTTTATCCAGGGATTGGACAGCTGGATGGAACATAACAATGATTTTTTTAAGTGTTTTTTAAAGACGTTGGACAATTTTTTAATGTGTGGAGTTTGTTTTGATTTTAGCAACAACAAAAAAAAGAAATATGGCATTCCTTTTGAAGGAGGGGAAAACAGACCGGTCTTTAGATTACATTATTTGGTAGACATATCTTTAAGTTTTATTGGGCTGTGTGTCTGGGTCACAGATGCTTAAGTTTGTAGTTTTCCAGCTTTCACTGAAATGTACGGAGCTCAAGACAAGTTATGTTTGTGTTAACGGTGGAACTCTCCATTAAGACATTAGCAAGGGCAATGGCACAAATGTATGCAAGTGCACGTCTACGTTATTCAAAGTGCCCATCAGTGAGATATAGTGTAATGACACAAATGCATCCCCACATAACCATGAAGGGGACTCACAAATGCATGGATAATCCATGCATCAATTTTATTACAAGTCAGTTTATGCATTTTATCTTCTCTCTCTCTCTCTCTCTCTGTCTCTCTCACACACACACTAAATCACTATAACCTCCTTAAATCCACATTGCTGTTTGTTGATGTTTTGTTGTTTTTATTTTCATTCTGTTAGCCACTCCTAGCAACACAACTGAATATTAAAAGCTAAATGTGGAGCCCTAAACATATGGCACTGTTTACGAAGCCAGCTCGTCACAACCACCATTTTCAAACGCTATTCACTTTCTTAGAGAAAGGCCACTTGCGTAACACTAAATCTAATCCATCAAACATGTGGCCAGGAATGTGTTTTTGAGGCCTGTTGGCGTAATGACATGCATGTGTGAAAGGGCAAATCTAACCGCGGGGAGTTAAAAGTGTAAGCTTTTGGTGGCTTGACCTATGAACCAAACCAAAGGCCGATGTCGAAGGGCCACGTCTAATGAAGGCCCTCAGAGTGGAAACTGCTGTATCCCCCTGTCATTTAAATAAATCACACTTTAAACTGACTATCTACCAGAATTCTGTTTTTATGTCCTTTTATTAACACAGAAAAGGTTTACTGGACAGACTTTAAAAGCAAATATCTACTACTACAAACAGGTTACTCACATTCACAAATGTAGTGAAACTGTACCTCAACTGTCATAATAGTGACTGGTAGATACATGACTACAGTTAGACTATGTCCACACGTACACTGCTACATTTAGAAACGGGGGGTTTCTAATTTGTTTAAAAGAAAAAATACTTCCACACCAGCACGTTTACAAAATCCTAACCTTTAAAACCGTTTTGGCCAATCAGAAGCCTGACTTCTGGTTCTGAAATGTTGTCAGTGACCTCTATAATGCACGCTGAACCTCTGCTCATCATTATAGTTGGATAGTAACTGTATTGTAAACATGTACAAAGTCCCGTTAGCGAGGTTAAAACCAACACAGTTTTGCCTATGTCCTCCATTGCTCAAACATTGTGCATGTAAACCAAAGAGTTTAGAATTTTAGCAAGATTGAGCATTAGAATTCATTTCAATGGAAGCAAAAATGCAACGCTTCTGGTCTGAGAAAAGTTGCCCCCAAACCACCATGATCGCGCTGGAGCAGGGGTCACCAACCTTTTTGGTGCTGAGAGCTACTTCAAGGTAACTGAGTAATATGAAGAGCTACTTTTTTGAAACGTCCTGAATAATAAAGTAACATTATTCACCTTTAATGATAATATTATTCATAAATATTAATATATTAGAAGAGACTATCTGATCACGTGTTAGTCTAGGCTACTAGTAATGATTCCTCGCAATAATAATAACACAGATACATGCAACACAAGTTCTGTTATTACATCTCAATATTTCTGTTGTGTGTACTGTATCTTTCCTGACAGTTCTGTATGTATGTGCACTTTTGTTGATTCATTTTGGTCTAAATCACACCTGTTGGGCCTATATTTCTGAACAAATTATCACTTCTGCAACATATTTTAGGAAACAATTAAATGCAGTCATTTCTAACTTCAAAGGTCAAATCAAAATCCCTCTACCGCCCCGCTCCACACATTGCAATACATTTTGAAGCAAAGCGGCGTTGCTAGGCTACTAGTGAGCGGTGTTCGCCACTTTATGTTCCTATTTACAGAGCATGCTTTCTTTTTTTGCATGCAGACAGATCGGTAAAATAGCAAAATGCAAGGAGGTATTTGTTTAATTTGACAAAAAGTGTATTAGCTTACAATAGCCGTCTATTAGCCTAACTTTATCTGTCACATCTTCAATCATGTGTCGCTTCCATCAAACACCACTTGGATTAACATCATCAGATGCGGTACTGCTGCTGTCCACGGAATCACATTGAATAGGCTACTAAACCACCTGCACGTATAAACAGATCCCGGTTCAGCTGATCTGTCGTCCCTGCTGGCAACCAGGTGACTGCGGGCACCATGTTGGCCCCTGCGCTAGAGGATTGCAGTTTACCTGTCTACACGTGAACGCCAAAGACAGAGTTTTAACATAGCTTCACCTTGGCAGGAGTTTTGCTAAACCTTCGGTTTTAGTGACCGTGCACCGTTTACATGTGGATGAAAGGCCAAATCGCACAGATGGTTTCTTTATAAGAATTGCAGTGTACGTGTGAACATAGACTTAGTCAATCATTTCAAACTGTTAAGACCCATCTGGCGTGCCTCCTGCCACATACAGTACTATATATTGAGGATTCACTCAGTATATATTGTTGTGCACATATTGGCTTGGGGTGGTGAGGCAGCACAATCTAGTGATGTGCAGTTCGTGAACGATTCGTTCATTTTGAACTAATCATTTTAGTGAAGTGCTTTATTCAGTGATTAGTTCAATTGTATGTACAGTACTGTGCTTCTATGTTGTAAACTATTGTATACAGTACTGTGCCTGTATCTTGTAACTCATTGTATACAGTATGTGATTGCATGTGTTTTAAGTTAAAAGAGTCTGGTTTCAAAACATTTACAATGTGAAATATTGTTATTGTGTACATCAGTACTGTATAATGTATTTCTCTTGGAAACCTACTGTCTGCTCTGAGAATCGTTATTTATTAAGCCCTGTCCTCACTACAATGATGAAAACAGGAGTTTTTGCCAAAACTTAGAACTTTTGTTTTGATCTGGCCTTGCGTCTAGACGACATCAGTTTTCTGGCACTGCAAGCGCAGACGTTTAAAAAATTTTTTTCAAAACAAAGCCCTTATGTTGTCACATGGACAGTAGGACTACTTCAGGATGGTCTAGTCAGTGGTCTGGGTGTTGGACTACCAGCTGGGAGGTCATGGTCTTAAACCATGAAGTTGACTTACCTGTAAGTATCCTTGAGCAAGATGCCCAACCCCCTATCTGATCCATGTAATAACTGTACTCATTGTAAGTCATGTTGGATAAAAGCATCCCAGACACTAGTGCTAGGGCTGTTAAAGTCGGTTCTCTTACAGACGCATCTCAGCGCCTTGTGGCCTTGTGTCGGCTATCTCTGTAGTCATTATAACCACGTACTGTATGTGGACAATAAACTATTTCCTTAAAACAATATTGGTGTACTAAAGAGATCCGCGTGAAAGGAATATGTTTTATATGTTAAGAACACACTTTAGAACTCATTCGTGGATTTATCAGGACTTTGCTGTCTGCAGCGGGCTTCAGCAGTCTATCATGTCCAAAGGTACACTGCCACATACTGGCCTGGCATACTTAATACAGATTATTCACTTTGTTGTGTGTTACTGTGTGACACGGAACTCCTATAAAAACGCTGTCATATGGCTAAAAAAAATGTTATGCAAAGAAAATCATTGGTTTTTCAACAATGCATTGTCGTGATGACATAGTCTTATGGTGCAATCCACTGTACTTAGAACTTGGAACAAAATGTCTTCCGTCACGGACAAATGCTGCAGAACGCTCATTCCAATGTAATTCCAAGTCAGAAACTCTGGCAAGATTTCTCAAGTCCGAGTTCGCCGACATAAACACACATGACTTCACAGCAATGTGGTAGCGTTAGAGCACACAGTTAATCATATTCAGCGTTTGTGGTGTGAAACATATTTGCAAGCATGCTGAAGTATAGCCTGCTCCTTCCGACTCTTCTAGTGACATAATCTGTTAAATCAGATGCTCTAGCTTTAGTGTTTCTCTTCACCAATGGCGCTGTGGACAAATAGTGTAATTTATAGCTATTTGTCCTCGCTAGACGCTTGGTGAAGTTTAGAGATAAAACTGACTTCCGACCTGCAATGGATTGCAGCATTAGTACTTGGCAAATGCCGCATTATTATAATAATCCACCAAGGTGCACATGCATTTTGGATTAAACCCTGCAGTAACCCTAAATGCACTTGTGCCATGAGCTTTAGACCGTGCGCTGACTGTAGATCGTAAAAATTGGGCCAACGTCTGAATCAGTTATTTAGAGGCAGCCATTGGTGCCCAATGGTTCACTTGGTCGTAGCACATCAGTTACATTTCATTGAATAGCCATGTGAAGACATTGAAATAGAACTTCACCTCCTGTAGGATGAAACTTGATATTGTGTTCACATGATCTGTCATTTCTCAAAATATCTGCATGTCTTTGTGATTTCTCATTTTACTCAACGCCCACACACAAACAAACCCACACAAACATTCAGCGTTTTCTAACGCTTTATCATTTCATGTTTTTGTATAATACCTCATCTCTAAAGATGGTACAGATGAAAGTAGTAAATACTGGAGATTTACAAAGCATCTTGTTCGCCTTTAATCCTTTAATTGTTGTTCCTGTCAGAGGCAAGATCACCGGCTGTGTCTGAGATCTGTGTGTTCCCATTACAGCACAATGACATGATGACACACACTGTTCCTCTCTACACCTGCTATCCAATCATGTCACTTTAGTGTGTGCGTGTGTGTGTGTGTGTGTTTGTGCAGCCAGCGTGCGCAATGTCTTTCAATCTGGGTGAATTCATTTAGCTTGTTTTATGTTTGTGTATATGTTTCAACCTCTCTTTGAATACATGTGTGTGTGCACCTGCCATTTAATTTATGTGTTTCTGGTGTGGGTGTGTGTATATCCCAATGTATTTAGATACTGTATGAATTTATGTATTTAGAAGGTGTCTTTGTAAATGCGTGTGTGCACGTGTGCGTGTGTGTGTGTGCGTGCATGTGTGCATGCGTGTGTTTCATGGGTAGTGATTCAACCACCTAATGGTTTCATTCAGTCATTTGAAAGTGAGCGAGTTTGTCCAGATAGTCTTCCTCGTAGAAACATAAAATAAATTGAGAGTGAAATTGTAAGCCATTAAGGGAGCGATCCATAAATGAGTGCTATGTAGCTGATTATTAATATTACATGCTATTCCCATTCACCCCATGCATTGGCACTGCAATCCCTGTATTTGGAGGGAATACACTGAAATATAAATAGTTAATTTAGGTAAATTATTAATAATTTTATTGTTGTATTGTGATTGCTTATCCATTATTCACTATTTATTTATGTATGCTGTGTTGTCAAATTATTGGTTTCATGAGGTTTGTGTTAGTCGGACTTATAAACCAAAGCACTTCTAAATGTGACTGTAGAAAGAAACTTGGAGAAGGAGAGAAAGATGTAATTGTGAAGGTGAGATTTAGGCAGGGGGAGATAGATGACAGGATCCAATGAGAAAGCAAAGAGAGAGAGATTATGTTATTAAAAGAGATAGCAGGGATTGCAATAGAGTGGAATATATACCACATAATCCTTTCTCTCTCTCTCTGAGAGGGAGACACTTAAACAAACTCATCCATAGCTCTCTGATGTGTCACTCATGTCCTGTCTTTTATCTAATGCAGATTTTTTCTCTCTCAGTTGTCTATAAACTAACCCTAGCTCTCTGTAGGTTCTTATATTCACCCATTTCTTTATGGTTTTATTGGCGTGCAATACAACAATAGTTATTCTAATTCATTACATATCACCCTCTATTCCTAAATGAAATGCGTCATACTTTCCACTAGTATGCTCACATTTGAGCTCTTTTTCACTATTTGGGATTTGGGCTTTAAAAATAAGTGGTGCCGGTGTAATTGCTGACCTTTAAAGAACAGTGCCTTAACTACTTTGCATCAAAATCCCAAACAGGATGGGTCTGCTTTATATTTAAATTGCCTGCTGTGTGGAATGACACAAAATAAATAAAACAACTCTTTGTTACTGCCTGTCTGTGAGGCAGATAGTAAGTAGAATGCAGGATTGCTGTCTGTAATGTTGCTGGTTTTAATGCGGTTGTGAAAAGAAAGTGTTGTGAGTCTCCTGGTGGAAGATGTTGCCAGGGCACACGAGTCATTTCCCCAATTTAGCGTTGCCTTCATATCACTAGTATAAGATGTCAACTGCAATACCAACAGCTGCCCTGGGATCTTGTCTTTTCAGCCTTTCACAGGTTTTAACCCATTTTAACTATTTCTTTATTTTATTTTTAATAACATGTTTAAGAGGGGTTTCTCTGATGTTAGTGGGTACATTTAGTTTCCAAATGTGGACTTGAGATATCCTTATAAACGTTTCTTGCTCTGAATTTGGTCAGTACAGTTGGCCTGTTACTGTTACTAATGGGCCAAAATGCTCATCATAAAACATTCAGAGCAGTGTTTTTGCTCAGGGATCATCTGGTCAGCTAACGGTATACAATTAGCTCCCAGGCAAAACTGGAGTCTTCCCTTCATAACGATATAACCTAGATGATAAAATATTGTAAAATAACTATTTAGACTGTTTTCTTTCTTCTTGTTGTAATATGAAAGCACCCAGCTTGAGGCGTCGATGGTTAGACTGGTCGGACTCCGAGCAGTGTGTAGGCAGGGATCCCACCTCTGTGATGCCCTCTTACCGTCTGTCCATCTGCTTGGTGCTCTACGTCCGACCACCATCTCATCCTGACCCCGAGCTGAACTCAACATTTTTATCTCTTAAATTTCTCATTTTCTCCACCTCCATTTTCATCTCATGAACCACTTTCTATTTTCTATTTTCATTTTTGTTCCATTTCCAGATAATTATATAAAAAAACTGTTTTAACTTAGAGTGCAATTGAGTTGCTGTGGAGCGTACATTTATGTGCTCAAGTTTTCAAATTAAAACTCTCCTTTGCTCGGCAAACTCAACAGTGTAATGTAAGATTAAAAATAAGTATAATTAAGTAATTGCTATATTCCTGTCCGTGTGATGCCCGGGTCTGTGGATTGTTTTGTATAACGCTCTGTGTGCAGACAGAGGCAGGAGCATTCTGTAGGCGGTGTCTATCTTGGAGCTGGTTATGAAAAAGTTGAACACAAGTATACAGTTTTGCTGGATTCTTCTGACTTCTGTTTAAACACCGCATTTCCAAGCATTTCCATAGTATATATAGAGCATGTGTGAACAAATGACACACGCAGCATGAAAATGGCGTCAAAAGTACAACATGATCAATTAGACGCATGAAGGCAAACTTTACATGTGCTATTCTGCTGTTGATGTGTGTGTGTGTGTGTGTGTGTGTGGGGGTGAGACTCCTGTTTCTCCCTGTGTAGGAAGAGAAGGCAGCATGTAGGCACACATAAACACTTGGACATATCTTCAATGTCCTCTCTGCTTATCATCTGCCTCTGTTACTGATTTGATCTACCTCTTACCCATTGTACTCCACATAAGTCAAGAACACAAAGGAGAGGAGAGCGGAAAGTAAGGGAGTAAAGGGCAGGGAAAGGAGGGGGGGGATTGGGGGTGGATTTGTGATAAGAGAAACGGGACAATGCTGTATAGGTGCAGATGAACCAGAAGAAAATTGACAAGGAATGGATGAAACATGAATAGAAACCACGCAGAGCTAGATAAATGAAAGAGGAACTAATAGGGTAGAGTTACAGACCAATAGCTCTGAAGCACTGCTATCGTTGTTGTTGTTTTTTAGGGCACACAAGCTAAACTGTGGCTATAGAGCTGAAAACTAGACAAGCTGGAAGACAATGTATAGTTAGGCCTTTGTTTCCATTTTTTTTTCAAACTTAAATGTGTCATCAAAGTGACACATGATTCCCCATTTAATGGGATTGAGGATATAATTTCCACCTTCTCCTTTCTGGGTCAGTAGAAAGAAAGGATTTCACGAATCCATATTGCATCTCGCAGTCACACCTTTAAAATACGTAAACCACAAATGAGCCGCAGAGAGGACAAAGTAGTGTTTCACGCCAGAGCTGGCCTATTTCTCTGCTTCCTGCTGGTTTGAAGATTTAGAATATAGAAGAAGAGTGTGTTCACTCGCTCGTCTCTAATAACGGACTGTGTTTCTGACGTAGACAGTATTCTGGAGAGGCACCTTGGAGACAGCTTCAGCGAGCCAGACCAAGTTGGAGCTGGATGTATTTTTAATACTTATACTATCAAAAAGATTATGATGTCAGAAGTGTTGTATTTTGCTTATCAAACAAGGGATTTGCTCACACTTTGGGCTTGTGTGTGCTGGGAAACACAACATGCACAAGGCCATTGTTGATATAAAAAATAAAGTCTAAAGTCATACGTTTGTGAGGGTGGGGTGCGATGTCCGAGGAATCATGTAGATTTACTTTGCAAGGCTGGACCAAATGCTGCCGCTTGACGTGTATTATACATGCAGTGGGTGAAGAAATGAAATGATAGGCCTGCTTTTAATCAAATTTAGCCATAAGGAAATACCTTTCAGTTTTATCACAGAATCATCATATTATCATAGAGTATATGGACTTTGACATTGCTGCACTTAAACGTGCTATTTGAACGTCCACAACTTGAGAATTGATTCATTTGGTCTTCCGCAGACTGTTTTATCCTGGTGTCACAAATCCTATTTTAATTTACTTCAGATGAAACTATTGTGTTGTCATTTCTAATGCACACAAAACACATCATCCAAATCAGTATGACCAATGTCTTTGTCAATGTCTGGATAGCAGAGTTTTTTCTTGTAAATGTATGACTTTATTCTCAGAATATTGGCCTACCCGTCAGATCAATACTACTTGTACTGTATTTTTTAGGCTAGTTTCCACTGTCTGAACAGGAGTTGTGACTACTTACCTTCAGCTCCCAGAGACCAAAAAAAAAAACAATTTTAGAGATACACAAAATGCAGTTAGTGAATAGCTGACTGATGAAAGCAAAAAAGCTCTTGCTTTGAATCACTAATCTAAGTGTGGTAAAACATCAATATTAAATGGATCACAATTGTCCCCGCCCAGACTCAAAACTATGCGGGTTATCTCCTCCTCCTAAAACTCAACTCAATGCCTGGGTGTTCAGGCAACGCGATAACTGATAACCACACTACACTAATGTACATTTAGAGAAACTGAATAGAAATTAACAAATCAACAATTCCCACCACAGATGGCATTTCATGATTTATTAACCATAGTAGAGGGAACATATGCTATTATAGATTTGCCTCAATAGGGGTGCATTTTTTAATAGTCTGGAAATAGGAAGTAGTCTGAGAATATTACAAATATGGTAATGTGCCACAACAGATGTGTCCAATTGCACATAATGTAATGGTCATAGCTTTTGTCAAGAGGCACCAAGAAGATGTCAGCACTGCTTTTCCTATGCCAGAAACATGTTTGCCAGCTTGCGTTATTATACTACATACTGGAAGAGCTAATGATGGCAGAGAGCCATGTTAATGACTTGTCAATGCTGCCTTACGACGATGCCTAACCAGTTTTCAGGTGTATTACAATTAGCATCTTCAGATGCATTGCCGCAGTGTTTTTCCATAGCATTTAGCAACAAGTATTTCAGTAGGACTTTGAGTGTTCTTGTTCATTTGCATTAGCAAAGTTCTGCAATCAGAAGCTCCACATCAATTACAATTTGTTTATCACGTTACCTTGGCTTAACAAGCTCTTGTTCAGAAAAAAATATAAATAAATAGGTGATAATTCTGCATATAAAAAATCTAATGTAATATTTAAACAAAGTAAGACACTAACATACTGCTTTAGGGGCTGACTCTCAAAACAGCATTTACCAAATGCACAATATCACAATAGCAAAGTTACTATAGATTGCCTATATTTTAGGCAAATATACCTTTATGTGATGTGATGGGACACGTCGGGGGGATATGTAGACAGGAATGCAGGAATGACAACTAAACCCACATTTCAGATACATTCATTCATGACACTGTCCAGTCCACCTTTGGTTGGGGAGCAAGTCAATTATCGAAGCGTGTGAGTTCTGGCAATGTGGAAAGCAACCGGAGAAGATAAAAGCGACGTAGTGAGCAGAGAGCAACAGAAAGAAGGAATGCAAGCCCCTCGCGGTTGGAGGCAGGGTTTCCTTTTTACATTTCAACTGTTGCGGTGAAACACCACATGAGGGAAAGCCACTGTCTTGCCTCCTGTTGCTGCACCATTCCTGTTTATTGTTTTATCTGCCCTCCTTCTGTCTCCCTGCCATTAACCTGTACTCTTCACCTCCATTTTGTGACGCTTTGTATCATTTATATGCTTTACAGCTCCTCTCTGTCTGGCCTCCTTTACCCCCCACAACCTCCCTATTTCTAGTTTTTACCTCCTCTTTAATGCTTCCTTTGCCTTACACCCCCCCCCCCACACACA
>JAOEGT010088699.1:0-14216 GCA_025447795.1 Speoplatyrhinus poulsoni | reverse complement strand
ATATATATATATATATATATATATATATATATATACACATACATATACACACACATGTATATACACACACACACACTGTATATGCTACATGAAAAAGGTGTTCTCATTTAGTAGCCTTTAAATGGAGCATAATCTACCTCTTTCAAGCGATACTCTACAATGAACCTCATTGTCTTCCTACAGCAACAATGTATTACCTTGACCCATATTTTACAGTGCGTCTGCAATGCTATACAGGCACTGCCCTTACTTACTGCAGAAAGAACAAAAAGGCAAGACACGCACACTCCCGCACGCCAACGTAAAACCATAGAGAACTCAGGTGGCGGTCAAGAACACAGGAATAAAGATGAAACTGAAAGGCAGTGATTGGTGGACACAAGCTGGATGACGGAGCAGCACTAGCTTACGGAGCAAGCGCTAAGGGAATTGGGGAAGTCTCTTACCAGGCATTTGCGCACTTTTAGCTTCCAGCTTTCCATTTTCTAATGCAGCACCTCCATCTGCACACACACACACACACACACACACACACACAGGCACATTAGCATCTTTTCCACAGCTAAAAGTTTGGAGACGTGAAAACACAAATGTGATCGTATTGATTCGTAAACGCTGTGAATGACCAAAGTAAAACGACGACGGTCCGTGAGGTTCAAGTGAGGCTGAACTTATCAAGAACTTTCCGGGGTCATTCCACTTAGAGGGCAAAGTGTATTGTCACTTGTACACACGCTGCCCCCAGCGCTCGTCTGACACTCAGTGCCCTACGAGTGCTGCAGTCGATAGCAGCAGAGGGCACAGGCATTTGGTGGGGGGGGGACGGTGGTAGGGGAGGCATTTTGTGGAGTTGCCTCTCCAGCCAGAACACCACTGGACGCAGCATCTCCACTCATCCGACAGCTGATCCACTGCAACACCCACCGTCTTTATCTCACGCACAGTCCACGCACGCAGGCACGCAGGCACGCAGGCACGCACGCCTTTGTTTCCCTTGACAGGTCAACAGCAGGATAAAGAGAACAGTAAGATGGGCTGGTCATTATCCCAGAATCGCCCAGCCACACTGATTATTAAACACCTCCCGTGTGCCGAGCGAGTGGCAAGACGAGCAGCCACGTCTCTGCGCTGTGAGCCTGCCTGCCACAGACTGCTGACAGAGAAGAGCCAAGGGTGCGTCAGCATGGCTGATTCAAACCCAACACACAACGTGCCACGCCCAATCACACTGTCCGCGCTGGCCTGCACAGATGGCCACCTACTCTAAGTCTCTCTGTCTGTCAACGCTGAGCTGGCTCCAATTCTATCTCACGTCTAGTGTATCTGGCTTCCTAGGCATTTACTTACATAACAGTACATTTACTTAATAGACACCATATTTGATTATTATTATTTATATTTAAAATATTATTTTCTCCTTTCTTTCACCTCAATTCTAGTCCTACGTTCCTGGCCCTCCAAAAAAACCCTGAACAGAGAAATAATGAAGGACAGTTTAACGGTCTAACTCTACAATACAATAATACATAGTTAACAGTGTTTTCACACAGTGTTAGCAACACGGTGGCCCAGTGGATAGCACTGTGGCCTCACAGCAAGGGTTCGAACCCTGGTCGTGCCGGCCTTTCTGTGTGGAGTTTGCATGTTCTCCCCGTGTCTGTGTGGGTTTCCTCCGGGTGCTCCGGTTTCCCCCATTATCTAAAAACATGTCAGGTTCACCTCCAGCCAGTGCCAGTGCCATTTGCTTTACACAATCTTTAATTTTTTATTTAAGTTTTTGCATACATTATTTGTGCTATTGTTTTGTAGTTATCAGTCAGAACATTGACTGAAAATGTGTCACACCCAAACAGAAGTGTTTCTTCTCATAAATAATGTGATGGACATATTTTTAAAAGTTTTTTTCACAATAAGTGGTGCACTAAGTGTGCACCACAAATGCTCTACTAAAAGTTAACTGTAACCTTTAGGATAACCTAAATTACCATAAATTTTAAACCTGGCTGCGCCCAGTGAGTTTTGCAATGTCTAACCTTGGCAGTTATTACTGTCATACTCTCACTTTGCACCCTTTAGGCTGCACAGCTATTACCAGAGTTACCCATGTTTCCATAAATCCCCAGACACCACTAAATACAGGCCTCTGGGACGGAGAGCCAACTGTAATGGCAAATTCAAAATGGCATCCACTGTTCCCTGTTACGACAACAGAGCCAAGTGCTTTCTGAAGAACACAGCTGTAATGTACTTTACATGGGCCTGGATTGGTGACCCCCCTTCCCCAGTCACACACACACACCTTGTAATTAACTAGTGTGATACTGAGATGTTGCCTACAACTCCATGCAGGCAAAATACACACGTTGCACAACAGAAACTGACGATAGTTCAGTCTTACTACATTCTACTGTGGGGTATTCTAAATAATGTGACCGCAAATCTGGACCTTGCGGCTGAACGACACAATGCCTGATTCAAAATGGCAGCCGTTATCCAGCAGTGTCTGGCGCTATCAGTCAGTTATGGGCAGCTGCTGTTGACATTGCACAACACGCCATCCATCTCCTCCCATTCCAGGTCCAGCACATAAACCGAATTAGATGTCCAGGCGCAGAAGAAAATGTCTGTCAGCCAAACCTATAGCTAAATATTCATGGGGATAATGCGCGACTGTGAAGCAAATTCAATAGTGGAAGTAAATATAGGCTACACAGGAACACAGATGGGTGTTTCCTTAATCCCCGCCATGTCCAACTGGTGTTGAATGAGACGCTACATAAGAAGACTTTCTTGAGCTCCTACAGTGAAACCCAGCATTGGAAAAACAGAAACACACACACACACCACGCACTCTCGCTCTTTTGTGTGCCGACTTATTTATAGATTAGTCTTTCCTACCACCCCCCCGTAACTAAGTCAAGAGAGAAGCAAGGCAGAGGAGCAGCCGAGAGGTTTTTTTTTTTTTTAAACGATTACCCTCGCCGTCCAAGAAAGGTCAAGCTGATTAGCGGGAGTGTTCCTGGCCTTACCGTCTCTCCGCTGTGTCCTTCTCAAGCTTCCCCTCCGTCCCTTCACTGGCCTTAACACCAAAAACTACATTTCCCATACTGGCCCAGGGCGCATGCTCCTAGTAGCATTCTCCCCATTTATTAATACCGCGTTGCACATATTCTGTTGAACACGCATTATTTGTACAGTACATAATGTGTATAGCGGCTCCGTTCTAATCACTGATTTACGCAGCACTATTTGTCTTGCTGCAACCTTTGCCTTATTCATTTTTAGAGCGGTTTATGGGGTCAAGAGACCCTTATTGGCAGCAACGGCTACGGCTGCCGTGATTGGCTGGGTGCTCTCACCTGTGCCGGGGTCGTCGTCGTTGTCCAGTAGCGGGATGTATTCTTGCTTTCCCACAGTCTCCCCCACCTGGTCGTCGAAGGTCTCCGCCTCCAGCTGAGCCACAAAGTCTCTCTCCACCCGAGGCTCAGTGCCCAGCGGGGGGCCGCTCTCCGTCAGCGCATCACACAGGCTCAGGTCCGACTCCGCCATGGCTGGAGAGACACAGGCAGAGTTTTACGCATGAGATGAGACGGTGGAGACTAGAGAGGGGTTCCAACTGTTCACTACTCACTATGAGAAAATTAAAATGTGTTATAATGATAAAGAATTATTAAACTAAAGCGGTGGAGCTTATGTCATGGCCAGAGGCATCTCATAACCCGTCTGGGTTTTCTAAGTGACCTCCCAAGATGGGAAGAACAAGGAACGAATATAGAAAAGGTTATTCTCCACAATGTCAATTTACTGTACTTGTGTTACTTTCAACACCCTCAATCTACAAAAAGTGTTTTTGGTAAAGTATAGAGTCCACAGAATATACAATTTGGCCAACTGTTTTCTTGTCTATGATTTATTATAACTGGTAAAATTACCTAAAAGAACAAACAACCATTGTAATAGCACTTTGTACCACAAGGTGGCACTGTTTACACAAGCCAAGTAGACACAAATCCAGCAGGGAAATTCTGAATCCACAGTGTTTACACACAAACAAAGATGTGTACACACACGCACACACACACACACACACACACACACACACACACACACACGCACGCACACCCCAAACCCCACACACACACAAGGTCAACTGACCAATGGCCAGCAAGGGAATATGCAGAGTCATGTTGTGTCATCTTGCATCCATAAAGCCAGATTATCATGGCTCAGCAGACACCCTGTCTCTCTCTCTCGTCTAGTCTCCCATAGCCAGCCTTTACTTACGTAAAGTCTGGGAGACAGCGCTGGCTAACTGTGTCAAGACCCACCTACTTGACAGGAGAGGTATTTTGATTGACATGCACGATGACCAACTACATAACTCAAGTCAGACGTTAAACGTATACAGGAAGGAATATTAAGGAGGGAAGGAAACTTAATAACACAAATCTGGCTGTGTGGATGTTTTTTTTAAATATGTTAAATATACTGTAAATAATTACTGCTCAATGGGAAAAAGTTGAAGCACTGCACTAGCATCACACCTGAATCACCGTTTTATTAAAGCTATTATTTGTCTAAAAATAGCCTTTTCCATGCATCACACATAGTATGCAAGTATGCAGGGCATTCTGTGTTGACACCATAGCTCCATCTGCTGGACACTCAGTTCACAGTGTCAGCAAGCTAATAGAAACGTGTTGCTTTGTCCACAATCAAAGCCCACATACTGTTATTCTGAACAGAAACCCAGCTAAAGTAGATAAAACAGTCAATGTAAATCAGTTTGTCCCTTATCACATATTAGTAAATGGTATGTAATAAATTAAGGCCAACCTGTTAGGTACTCAGTTACTGGGGGTAGTTAGTAATTTATTGTTACAGTAGGCAGTCAATGAGGTGCTAGCATCTAAGCCTATATGCTAGCCTTAATGCCACTGGCTAGTCTGTGAGAAAGAATATAAATAAACTATGAGTAGGCGTACTGCTCACATGCCAGTTAGCCGGTTGTAGCAACGGGTCCTGGGTGCAAAGGCCAGGGTGTGTCACTGCCAGACTACCGACATTTGCCAACTGCCGCTACCACAAAGCCATGCTGGTTGCAAACACTACCCCAGTTTCCATATATAAACCAGCGTCATCTGACTGTGTTGTTTGTGTGCAAGTGCCATCTACAGTACACCAACAAGAGAGTTAGGCATGTGTCACCCCTTCAGCCAAATGCATTGTGGGCATTTTTACTAGCCAGTCTCCAACTGACAAGGGTACCCAGTACCTTTTCATTAGCTCGACCTCCACAGAGGGACTTACTACATTTAGTTCTCTCTCGGCTCAAAGAATCTTGAATGCTATAGGATGACTACTCAGGCTGTTGGAACTTGGAACCAACCAACCAGCTGTAGAATGAGATTTCAGGCATTCACACTATAGACCAATGCTTGGTGTGGCTACTCGGTAATAATCGTATTTCAACAAAGGAAGGAAACCCAGGAAAACGGCAGTATCTATTGTGCTGTTCACCCGACAAAAAATTACTGTACTGTGTGTGTGTGTGTGTGTGTGTGTGTGTGTTAGAGAAAAAGTCAAACTAAGCAGCTCTGAATGCATCGACCTTTGCATGACTTTGCACATGGGACTCCCATGTTAGTGTACCGTCTGTGTGTAGTAAACAACAGGCAGAGTGATGGTATACACACGGCGACACTGTACAGTACAGCAAGAGATTTGGTGATGCTGCCTACTGCCCGGAAACACGCTGCAAGCGATCCACTCATCGCCTTATAGATGAATATTGGTCACTTGTTTACTTTGCAGGCTTTGGTTGCCTAGGGATCCCTCTCGTACATTTCCCACTCGAAATGTTTCAGTCAATCTGTCAGTCAATTATATCCTTAGCTCCCACTGGTAGTTGCTTAAATCACGTCACCTGAATTTGAGATTAGTTTAACTCGGGATCAATTGTCTCTCGTCGCTGCTAGTGGCTTGCAGTGTGTCCGGGGATTAAGAATTCTTGGACCTGTCAAGGTCATGTCTAAATTGCCTTCGTTTAGTAAATGTTCTGACAAATTAGTTCACCATTACCATCTTGTCATGGAAAGTATTCTACAGTACTCCAGTTATTCTAGAACGTCTAAGATGCATTAAACACATGACATCAATTTGCACAGCAATCTTAGAGTCAATTAAGGGACAAATAGCCTCTTGCCTAGCATAATAGGCTCCTACTTTAGAAAACCATCAACAGATGCTGATGGTGCAATGCCTCCATGAATGTGTATGTTTGTGTGTGCATGTGAGAGGTGTGTGTGTGTGTGTGTTCCGTCCACTATAAGATTATACTGCTCATTGGAAGCACATCACTATGGCTCCAAACGTGGTTGTCAGGGCGACTCAACACACAAGGACCTCTGCTGTTCTATAATCACCCCACATATTCAGCCTTCAGTTCAGGTTCTTTGGTGGGAACGGGCTGGCTTTAAATAAAGCCCAAATCTAAACTTTGCATGAAGCATGAAGATCTCTTTAAGGTTTGTGTGGTTAAACATGGGATAGTGGCTCCCATCTGAGTCAGATTAAAACACCACACTTATTCTGTGTAAATCATTCATCTTTAATCTTTTCACAGATCAAACCTAATAATCATAAAAACACACATCCTGCAGCCTGTTCTCAAAAGATGGTAATTGGACTGCATAATCGCTTTTCTAACCTTCCGGCCACTCAAAGTGCTGTTCAGTATTACCACACACACACACACACACACACACACACACACACACACACACAACACACATTCATACAGTGAATACAGTTAGGGTAGACACTAGTCAAAGAGCAAACACCAATAACTAGCATATTGCTGGTTCAAACCACATTTTGTGTGCCTCTGAGCAAGGCAGTGTATTCGAAGATGAGCCAGGGAACATTGTCCCACAATCACACCAAGTCATAACTGCTATGTCAATGACTCTTTGACATAAATATGTAACCAGTTGGGTTACTATTTTGAAAGAATGTTCTGTTGATCAATTCATGACCAGATTATTAAATTCACGGTCTCACCCATAGCAAAGATCTGGAACAGTAAAAGCACTTTCACGTCCGTGCGATTGCCAAAATGTGAGCCTCACCCCATTGGCATGGCTGGTACCAAGAACAGCCCCAGACAGCAAGTCAATATTTGCATGCCTCTGGTTAGCTTGTCTGTGTTCTGTTTGGGTTTAGAATTGCATGTGCTGGCCAGGCTACAACCAGAGACACTATATAGAGGAGACATGACACTTAGAGGACTTTGAATGGAGCTCTACGGGACAATTCTCAAACGCAAATATAGCAGTTCTGAAATGCAAATATGGCAGATGGAGGAAAATATCCAAATAACATATACTGTAACATATGCTGCGTTCAAATGGAACTCGTAAGCTTGTGACTACGACATGTGAAGTTGTGTACACTGAAGCCTTGCATTCATGTTGTTAAGTCGTGTGGAGACCGTTACTATGCAACGGTGACATGGACCCCGAAATACTTGTAGTTCTTTTCGCTTATTTTCTAGATCTGACTTACTGGTACTTTGTATTTCAACAACATATGGAGGAACAAGAGATGAAACTAAAAGGGTGACATATTCTACTATATATAACTTTTTTACTGCCAGACATTATTACGTCAAATAATAGCCTATTTGACATAATAGGCTAGGTAGCCTACATTTCATGTGGCGTTCATTTGGACTCTTCTTGTAAAAATTGTAAACACAACCCCATTTGAACACACCGATAATCCAAAATAGCCAATAGTCTGCGTTATACCTGCCAAGCATAAACCCATTTAACCAATCGTGTGGTTGCATTGACGTAAGCACCTGCCTAACATAGTCTTCCTTAATAACTGCCCGGGGCGTTTCAAAGATGGCTGTCGAGTAGAGAGACTTGCCTACAAGGACTTTGAAAAAAAGCCGATGTGGCAGAGAGATAAATCAGCAGGGAAGTGTATCCTTGCACCCCCTAACAGAGACCTGTGATTGTGAGAGGTCACATCAACATACTAGTGGAGAAAATAGGCTACCAACCTAAGTGGTGTCTCGAGAGGTATGAGCTCAGCTCATAAATAGTTGGATGGTGGCAAACCTCCACTATAGACATAAAGAACTAGGAATGAGCAACATAGCACACCAATATGTGTGTACTAGCCTATAAACTAGGCCATTGGAGATTTCTGTGTCTAGAGCTCAGAGTGAAATCCCTGCTTGATCTAATATGCCAAACCCGTAAAGCCTTCTGTACCGGATAGCATAATGTAAAAAGAACTAAACAAACCAAACAAACTAAAGATCCTAAAATGGCATGCTACTGTAAAAATAAAAACACAATTTCTATGTATTTCTGTGACACGAGAAAGACAAGTGAACAAAGGAAACATTTTTCACTGGACATAAAGAGCTTTGTCTCCCATTTATGAGCCACAAAGAATGTATGACTCACTCACAAGTAGCCATCAATGGAAAGTAATAATAATCTTGCGATTTAACAGCTCTTCAGAATAAATTATTTTTAATTCATAAATACATTTATAAATGTCAAAATAAGCATATTAACTAAATATTAAAGTAATATAATAACAAGTATGTGGCAGACGGTTCATTCTAGAACCCCGCTGGGTTTGAAAAGAGGCTTTTGGTCAAACTGTGTGGCACAACCTACCGCTAATGTTGTCATGTCCCTACTCACAATGTGCTGTCTGAACGGAAAAGCCATTAAGATTCCCACCAAAACAGGGCATTCACTAGTAGAAAGACATGCACTTAAGTGACACATTATTCCCACTACTACACACATATGGTATTATACTGGATTATTGTGCGATACTTAATTAGAGGAAAGTCCCTGGTGCCTGCTGTTAAAACGTTTATGTTGCATTTACTAAGCTTTTTGACCCATGATGGCAATATATCAAATATAACATTGGTTTAATCTCTGGGATCCCTATGAAAAAAAGTGTTTATTTGACAGTAAAAAAAGAAAAAAACCTGCCACGGTTGTCCCCATTTCCTCCGCCACCTCAGGAACATGTCCCTGCTTTTCCTACATGCATTTGCATATAGCCAATAAGAGTTTTTGCTGAATGAATAGCCCCGCTCTCTTCTTTATGACAGAGCCAATTGCAATCGATTGTGTTGATGACCCCAGTGTAGGGCAGGCAATTACATGTTTAACATGCGGGTTTATCCAAAGACAGTAGGGATTAATGAGAAAACATGCATGTATAATGTGAAAAAACTAATACTCACTTTAAAATCGAATACATACCCACTGAACCCGAATAATCAAGTATTTGGGGCCAGCCCTACTTCATAGTAACCAGTGTCAACGCCTAAAGAATATAAAGAGCAGAGAGGGCAATCGGACAATTTCCGGAAGTATGGTTTTTAGCGCTATACCGTAAGGAATATCGATGAAGAACGACGCGTTGAATGTGTGGCAAGATCCATGCCGGCAGATCGGCATCAAACGGAGGCAAGGGGACCATGAGGAAACGCAGAATATGATATAATATTCCCGCTGTGTGTGTGTTGTAAGCTGAGCTCCTCTCTCGGTTTGTATATCTGGGCCGGCCGCGCGTGCACGTGTGTGTGGCCGACAAAGAATTTGTTGTGGCCTGAGATGCTGGTACAATTAGGTGCAGAAGGTCGTATAAAGGCACTTTAAATGTAACCATACACCCCCACCCATCACCTAACTGAGGCAGAGGTTCATCCTGACCTCAGTCTGGCGCCCCCTGCTGTTTGAGGACGGGAAGAGCAGGAAATGGGGACAACCTTGGTAGTTTTTTGTTTTGTTTATTCTACATGTTTAAATGGAACATCAAATTACAATGTGCAGTATTCTAGGACAGATGGACCATCCTTCCAAACTACTACATGTACCAAGTATCATTGTGTGTGTGTTATACTGCCATTGGCTCATTGCTATCCTTCACTTTCCCTTCAGCAAGGCACACTGCTGAACTTGTTTGGGTTTATTCCAAGCTATTGCGTTATGTTTCATGTAACTAAACTGTCCTTACACTGTAGGCAGTAATGGGTTGTAAACACACACACACACACATGATTCCATTAAAGTACAGTAGGAGTGTGTATGGGACAAACCAGTGTGGGCACCTTTGATGTGGAACGAAGCCAATGAGAAATAGTTAGAGTGTATTGCTGCTTGAAATGCTAATGTTGTGAATGAGGTGGTACACCAGTGCTGCTCAAACCAGTCCTGCCTGCCCTGACTAATGTTTGCTCCTGTAAGATGACGGGGTGATTTAATGTGGTGGTGAGTTTAAATGAACGCCTGCATACAAGTCCTCAACAGAACACAACAGCTCATTAATGATCCAGGTTAGAGGTATTTGCTTTGGTTGGCTGTTCCTGGTCCTTTTTGGTATATTATGTGTACACCACGGAGTTGGGGGACGTTATTAAAGGCAGGGTCTCGAGAATGCTTGCTAACTTCAAGCTCAAATCAAAACGATATCCCTCCACGACGTGGCCTCACACATAGAAACAGATTTGCTGATGTGAGCGGTGTTCGTCACTGTTTATGTTCCTATTTATGAAGCCAGGGTTGTGTAGAGGTATCCGATATTTTTTTTTCAACACGTGCAAAGAACGGTAAGCTAGTGAAATGCGAGGAGATATTTGGTGAATTTGCCAAAAAGTGTATTAACTTAAAGTAACTGACTTTGACCAAGTGATTCTCTGCAAACAAGCCTATTGTCACCAATACTGTGACATTAACTGTGATCAAACCACTCAAATATCAGGTAGACCAACAGGATTACAAAAATGTAAAAATCTGTGTGTACGTGCACATACTGTCGCATTTCCCCTTTTCCCCTCAGCCTTGCCACTTCTTTGTTCAGATTAATCTGCAGAGACAGCTGACTAGGGACTAGCAGCCTTTGTATACACACATGCGCGCGCACGCACATGCACACACATGCACACACACAAGGATTAAATAACAGGTGTTTTTTTTTTTCAAACAGTTGCAGGAGATGGAATCAGATCCAAGCATTTAAACTCATTAAATGTACATCATACATTCAGTGGATTCAACTACCACTGGAGGCCAAGAGGGAAATAAATTAGCATGCAGAAGAAACCCAATATGTACTTCTAATGATCACAGTGGACGTGGCAACCATTAACATTTGTCATCCGTGCTCCAAACAAAAAATGTTTGCAGGATACCACGTTATTAACTTTTCAAATGTAAATTAGAAATATCTGAATAGTTTGTGTCTGTGTGTTCCCAGTAAGGTTGGCCAATGCCATTCATACTATGAATTCCACGGCTGTGCCAGCTTCTACTGCTAAAACACGTGTTGATCAGTCTGTCACTCACCCACCAAGCAAAAACCAGCCTAGCCTGTCACATACAGCACAGAGACGACAAACCTCCATTTCACCTAGCTTAGTTTACACTGTCAGCAACTGTAAGGCATGCTACATGAAGTATAAAGTCCATTAAGCGGGTTTATGATGTTTATTTGATGTTTGGTGTGAAACACTAACTGCGTTTATAATAATACAATACTAAACACTTTTTCGGCCAAACAGCATTTGGCTGCAGTACCATCGTTGGCCAGGCAAGGCAGTACACAAAACTAGGACTTTGACCAGGGACCTTGGTAATGCCTAGGTTTAGCCTAGGATGGCCTTAGAAGACTTTTATGTGCCTAGGAAAGCAAACAGCAACTGGCTCAGTAGATATATCATAACATTGCCTTGTCAAAACTTAGCAAGGTACTTGTGCTGCATTATGCTAAGTATAAGGCTCAACTTGTTGTATAGTTTAACTGGAAACGTATCATGTGACGTCTTCAGTGGCAGAGATTTAGTTGCAGTGCATCTCTGGGTCAACTCTGAGATAACATTCCTTGCTAAGAGTCAGCAATTTTGGAACACACTTTAAACAGGGACTAAGCGCAGCATGTTTTTGTGTGAATGTCTATGTTCGGTACAAAAAGTGAATCACGTCTTCCTAAAACCACCTTGTCTCGCTCTATTAATCACACACACACACACACACACACACACACACGTGTGCGAACACACACACACACACACACACACACACACACACACGCGAAAGCAGAAGCTGAGAGACATGATATTGTTTGAGTTAAGCAATACCTGTCCACACACTGTAAATCACATCATAAGTCTCTTCATCTCCTTCAGAGATGCGCCAAATCCATAATAAAGTTTTAGTATCTCATTTTAGTTTCTTAAAATGTTTATGATTTGTTAAGATATTATTATCATGTGTAACGGGTTGCTAGGTTGGAACTATTCCTTTTCTAGTTTGGGATGAGCAACTAAAAAAAAAACAACATTTAAAGTGTGTGTGTGAGCGCATGTGTGTGTAACACAACCCACAGATGCTATCATGCTAATCTGTCATGCTAATCTGAGTGACATTCCTGGGTACAGGCCAGCCAATCACAATACTATCAATATAACCTGGGGGGGTGGGGGTGGGGGGGGGTGAGATAAATAGGTTAAATACGTTAAAGACATGTTTAGAAAAGATAAACAGAAAACATTGTTTGTCACAATGAAACAATGTCCTCCATAGAGTTTGTTGTCTGTAGGATGATTCACGAGCGGCAAAATACATGTTGCGCTTGCGCCGAAAGCCCCGTCCTTTGTTCTGAAAGCCCTGTCTTACTGTAAATGTCTACACGTGTCTGAGATGATACATGCACAAGTGTGGTTTGTTAATAGCTGGCTAATCGCAGGAGATCACACGCCTAATGTAAGCCACTAAGCCTTACGTCAACACCAAGAATAAAGAAGAAAAAAAACAGCAAGTTAATTAGTCAAATGACATGTCAATGCAATATACCTGCAAGACACTGTGACATCCCTGCCCTAGTTTATGGCCTTTGAGCCAGACTGTAACAACACACACGCACACGTGTTGTTTATGTAAGGAGCTGGAGGTATGTGCACTGACTGGCTCCTCCACTCGCAGCCGTGGGCAACAAAATGTATAGAAAGAGACAGGGAGGAGTGTAAGGGAGGAATAGGGCGGGAAAACAAATTGACAGCGGCTGTGAGCTGTGTGAGAGAGATATAGAGACCTGCGGTTTAACAGGTTGAGGTGTGAAAAAGTCTCTAAGGAATGCAGGGAGGTGTCTTGGAAGCCCCAAGGAGGTGTGTGTGTGTGCGTGCACGCACGTGTGTGTATGTTTTGCAGCCACTTCTGACGAACATTTACAAACACAAGTTACAGTAATTAAGCTACATGTGTTAAGCATTGTAAGCACTGACGGCAAAATAAAAATACAGTATCAATTATCTAATATCCTATTTGGCAGCCATGAAAACAAATAATATATACATTAAAAGACAGAGGGCGCATTAAACTAAACCAACAGTTCACAGTCAAGCTATTCAGAACCCCAAGGCTCATCCGGTTATCCATTGCTGCAATATGTGAACAACACATCTGAGTGGGCCCATCAATGTATAAGACCCTGGACATACATCCGTTTAAGTGATAATGCTGGCCCACATTCCTGCCCTACACAAACAGGTATGGCTCCATATCCACAAGCATGGATCAACATAGTCTCAGTCTCTTCCGTCCATTAGCACAGTCACATAATCAACTCTGCTGAACAGCTGATACAAATACCCCTGTACGTTTGACAGCACTTTCAGCAAGTCAGTAAGTCAATTTTAACCGGCCCTAGCCCAGTCACAAACGAAGTCTGTATCTGTAATTCCAGTGCGACGATAGTGTAGTTCTTAATTTACAAATTTCAGTTGTTCCATTTATTGTAAGCATTAACCGCAGCCTACTTATCTAACAGATGAACAACACCTGTAAACAGTCAGCTCATCAGTGCAAGTTTAACGTACGACTTGGCCATCGAGTTACGTGGTTGGTCGTCGTGCATGTCAATCAAAATACCTCTCCTGTCAAGTAGGTGGGTCTTGACACGGTTAGCCAGTGCTGTGTCCTCTGTGGCTCTGCAAGACTAGGGTCAAACTAACACTCTCTAAGGTGAAGGAAATATGGAGATAGTGCACTTCCATGATATTGACGAGTGATAATTCCATCCATCCATCTTCATCCACTTATCCAGAGTCGGGTCGCGGGGGCAGCAGCTCCAGCAAGGGACCCCAAACCTCCCTTTCCCGAGCCACATTGGAA
>JAOEGT010088688.1:0-14216 GCA_025447795.1 Speoplatyrhinus poulsoni | reverse complement strand
AGGGTTAAATCCGAAATGAGGACGTTGTAAGTATTGCCGCTATAAACAATAAGCCTAGTTTGATCTGAAACCGGAGATGTGACCTAATTCCTGCTCTGTCAGCCTCGCGAGACCACCATGATCTCGTGAGCTTCAGTTTAATTTCGCCATGACTTGTGACAACAATTACTCTGGCTATGTCAGGTTAGCTCTACCATACCGCCGCAAGAGTTTGCTGTCGCCACTTCTACAGCGGTCTGTTTATCTCACTGCTCCAGTCTCAACTGCAACTACGTAATGTTTTACACAAACACCCAACATGTTTTGTCGAAAGAGCTGGAAGCGATGTTTTGCCCTTGATTGGGTCCCCTTGATGGGATTGCGCATATTATGCTTCACTTTCAGAATGATAAATAGAAAATAGAAATAGAATAGAAAAAAATAAAGAGCTATTTATCCATTGAACATAAAGACTAGATACTGAAAACTCCTTTAGCCTCAAAGGCAGAGCAAAAATCTATAAATAGGCCAGAACTTTTTTTATCGAAACTTCTGCAGCCAGCCCTGGATACATTTAACCCTCCATGACAAGTGGGAGTAAAGTACAGAAAAAAGGTAAACCTGTAATTTATTTTGGCCCATTGCAGCCGTGATTGTGTTGAACATTTAACAAGCTGCAGGCTGTGCAGGGATGATGTAATCTTGCTCGCATTTCTCTCTTTACGTGCTCTGAGGTACCGAAATATGGTACCGTTTGATTTAATCTCTATCGGTACTCTGTAGTACTGACGTAATTCGGTCGGTACTCTTAAAAGTACCGAGTTCGGTACCCAACCCTAGTTATGATAGATTGGTTAAACAATAAACGTTAAAAGTTAAACAAAGACATATTCTCTTTGTTATTTTCACTTACATAACGTTAAATGCTTTGTATGATATGATCACTGACCCAGATAAAGCATTATTACTCGCGGTACCAAAAACGGCAATCCGTTTCCGGCAGGGGATACAATTTCGGTATGACACGTGGGTGTTCAGTAAATCAACACAAGCCTATTAAAGCAGCCTATTTCTAATCCGTTTACTGTTTCTGAACAATAGCCTATATTAATCTAATGTAATTATTGATGTGCACAGTGCATCGCTTTTGATAATATGCCTGTCCTGCAGACTCGAGGTGTTTATGCTATGGTAGCCTACCAGTTATTGTATCAAAAACTATTACAGATTTGGTAATTTGCAAATGTTGAACATTAAACTTTTACTTACGGTTTGTGTACTGGCGATCAACATCAGTTCCTTGCCTTGTATGCTACGTAGCTGGCCATATCCTCATAAGGGCGTTACCAAACAAACTGTGCAGTAATCTACGCAACATATGCACTTTTCTCTCATTCACCTGTTTCCCCGCCAATACAGACCAGGAAGCTAACGGTCCACTTTGAAAGGCTTACTACTTCTCTATGTCACATCGATATTGCTAATTCCAAAAACAACTAGAAATACTTGCTTTTCATGGAATGGGTCCTTTAAGTTTGGCATTGAAAAGCAATGTTTTTATTGGAAAAAAACGAAATTGACATTGATTCTAAAAATATATAAATAAAAATAAAACATTGACATTGAAACACGTTTTCAAATGAACTTTGGGAACCAACAGTATGTTTTGGTGTTTTACTGTTTATTCTTAGTGGCTTTTTAATGAAAATCTTTTTAAAAATTCTTACAGTTTTTTTTCTACCTCTATCATCCATTTGACCAATCTGTAGATACATTTTGAAACTCTGGTCCAACATCCGTCAGTTCATGACCATACCATTAACACAATTCATGTTCTTTCCACACAATATGCAGTCAATTAATGCATTTCTAAAATGCTACAATGTACAAACAAGTCTAATCTAAATCAGAGACATAGCCAGGTATAATACTTTCAATTATATAGACAAACACAAAGCAGTAAAAAGGTTTGAGTTTATCTAGTGTGGATACAGAAAAACTTTCTCATATTCGTATTGATTCATATTCTTATATTCTCATATTATTTTTCATATAAGACAAATAAATAAGTGTCTGGACAAGGGAGAGGGAAAGTTGAGCCAGGAAGAGGAAGTAGTTGGAGGAGTAGTTGGGCTAGAATAAGGAAGGAGAGGTAGGGCGAATGTAGTAAGAATGCCTGCCTGTTGGTGTTCTAAGAAGAGCATACAGTCTTGCTCAAGATTGTTAGCCTGGTTACCAGACACAATTTTCACTTTGTGAATATGTCCATGCTCCATTTGGAAGTTACAGCCGTTGCCTCCTAAAGTAGGTACAGTAATTTTAATTTTTTTACAGCCTTAACCTATCACCATTGCTACAATTGTTTTGGTCACCTCATCTAGCTCTACCACCATTTAGAAACACTTGACTTCAAAGTCATCTCACTTACCCACCCTGATTGGTCCGCCAGCAGGGTGGCACTGAAAACGCTAATGCGAACAGGATTTCTAGACTATACTGTAATCTCAGTAAAAACAAATTGATCTGAGAGTCGGGCGGAGCCAGGCTAGAAGATTGTATAGATTACTGTAGAACAGAACTGTACATTTTTGTTTCTTATGCTTCTGTTCCTTTTCTTTTGTCTCACTAAAAGTTGTATTTGACTGTATTTTTACATATTTTGAACCAAAAGCCACATAGGTTAGGTTATTTGTTGATCACTGGCTGCAAATTCATGTTGCTAAAACAGCTTTTACTTCTGCAATTCTGTCTCATTTTACCCACCTACATTTTACAGTATAAAGCATAGGTGACTCATTCAATTTTACAGTTTATTTTAAAAATGCACAGATCAAGCCAAAAAGTTAGTGTGGTTTGCAGTAAAAACAAACTGATTTACAAAAAATACATTTAAATTAAAATCCACAGTCTATATCAGGTAGATCTGAAACATCAAAAGAAATGCAGTTTTTGTAAGGCCATAAGCTTTTAATTTGACTAGATGTGATATAAAACGTGTGCTAGTGTTATGACAGAATTATGTGATTTTGAGTCAGGATTGCAGGGTTTTGATAGTTAGTGTGTGTAGATAATGTTTTGTTTTTTTGCATTTTGAAATGTAGTTATAGTATTTAATTAACAAGGTGTGTTTTTGACAAGTATTTGTATTTGGTACTAGTATTTGGCTAATTGTGTGAGGTAGGTGTGTTGCTGTGTTTTGGAAAAGTATCTTTAGTATAGACAAATCCAGAGATCGATTTGTGCGTCCCCCTTCTTGCATCAAACTATAGAATTTATTCTGTCAATATGTTATCATTCTACTTTATGAAAGTTAAAGAAGAATAACACAATTATTGATGGTTTAAGAATTTAACAAAACTATGTGGGTTACGTGTTACGACCTTGAAACGGGCATAAAATGTCGGGCAGTTAGCCTTACTAAATATATTGTACTGCTGGCTAAAATGCAGACAATCTGCATGGATGTTTAATCAACAACGAAATCAGGCTACGATTTGGTCTTGCTTATTATGTTAAACAATTCACAATTGCTAGGCCACATACAACTTGTTACTATAGCTTGTCTTGATCATATCGATGTGGAAAAAACACTTTAAGATAATTACAAAATAACAGATGATTTAATAATTTAACAAAACCACAAAGATGTCCCGTAGACCATACGATTCTAAGTTAGTAGCCTAAAATCTTATAACTTAAGCATATGACGTGCAGTGATCGTCATATCATAAATATCATTGCTCATGCAACATATTTTAACATAAAATGCTGCTGGCTCGTATGAAGATAATGTACATATTTAATCAACAAAATAACAGATGATTTAATAATTTAACAAAACCACAAACATGTCCCATGGCCATACGATTCTAAGTTAGTAGCCTACAATCTTATAATTTAAGCATATGACGTGCAGTGTGATTGTCATATAATAAATATCATCGCTTCTGCAACATATTTTAACACAAAATGCTGCTGGCTCGTATGAATATAATGTACATATTTAATCAACAACAAAGTCAATATGATTATTTAATATGATTTATTGGAAAAAATATTTACAATTATATAATTGTATAACTGTATATGCAAGTACTAGTGTTATGCTAGCTCACCTTTACATATATGCTTAATTTGGTCACATTGATAAGGAAAAATCGGTAAGGATAATTTAGACATTTCTTACATTTTAATGTTCAGGGCTGCGCCGCTGATGGGCAGCTCACCTCGCCCCCAACGTTACCGGGGCCTGCGTTCTCCCGCCTTGGGCTACCAGACGTTCACTTCCCCAGCGCTTCCTGTCTCACGGGTATTCCACACTGATTGTTTATCGTTTGCACCTATGGGGTCTGTATGGGTATATAAGTTTGGGTTTGTCTTTAGTTCTTTGTCCGGTATTGTTTGCCTTCTGGCTGCTGTGTAAGTGTGTTGTTTTGCTTCGGCTGTGTGAAGCCTAATTATTAAACGTCGAGCGAAAGCTCTTTCAAGTGTTCCACGTCTCGGCATCCTCCTTCGTCTGCGCCTGCTCTCGCCCCCTCGCCACGTTACAAACATTCATGCTGGATTTGTTTCTACAGCATGTTTGAGGTAGCTGTTATGTTTCGTCACGGTGGCATACCATTCATTATTAATGCATATTTCACATTCAGTTTTCATACAAAGTTGACATTTACTGTTGTAGCAGCTGAGAATTGCACAGGTTATTCCCAATTTCCAAAAAGTTACGGTATATATAAAGTAAATGTAGAAAAGTAGATAGTGAGCACTTTTGATAACACATTTCTCATTCAGACACGTGCATATTGTAGGAGCACACCCCGCAGTAATGGCAGCGTGTGTAACTTCTGGTACTTAGCTGGATCCTTCTATATGTAAGCGGTTGTTAGCGATAGAAAAAACTGTAATGTCATATTTTTTCAGTTACAATCCAAGTGTTTCAGTTATGATGCAAGTGTTTCAGTGACGATGCAACTTTCAATGTCACGTTTCTTCCACGCCACAACAGAGACAGTAATGCTGGGACGTAAGCCCCGCCCCCTTTCCCAGAATGCATTATTTTCAGTGTGCTATATATGTCGAAGTAGGTTTTAAATGTGCGTTTGCACAAAGCAAGGTCCATAAAGACACGGATGAGCAAGTTTGGTGTGGAATAACTTGACTGGCCTGCACAGAGTCCTGACCTCAACCTGATAGAACACCTTTTGGATGAATTGGAGTTTGCATGTTCTCTGCTTGGGTTTCCTCCAGATGTTCTGGTTTCCCGCACTATCAAAAAACATGTCAGATTTCATTCTCCAGTCAGTGCCATCTGACTAGTGACACTGGCTCCAATCTAGAGTTCCCAGGCGCTGCACGGTGGCTGCCCCCTGCTCCCTTGAGGGATGGGCTAAATGACGAATTTCGCAACGTGTATGTGACAATAAAAGCACTTTTAACTTTATAGCTGCAAAGGGTGGGCCAATTCCATATTAAACCCTACAAATTAAGAATGGGATGTCATTAACCTTCATGTGCATGTAAAGGCAGGCGTCCCAAACGCCTAAAAACTTTTCACTTTAGTTTATTGTAATCCGTGCCAATAGACTTTGAGTTTGGCATTGGAAGAAAAACATGGATTCATGGTTGTTCTGTCTCTCGGCTACTATATTTACACTCCATTCGTTGTGAGTTTGCCACCCAGTCGATCTTTGTTCAGACCAATAAGGCTGCAAGGCTTTCTCAGAGGCGCAAAGCCATACTCAACTGTGCACATCCCTCTGAGAGGAGGGGAGGGGTGAGCAGTGGTTCATTAGCAGGCACTCGGAACACTGTTGCGAGATGGGTGCTGATATGCTTTATGTCACAAACTGTATATTTTGATGAGGAAGAACTGCTGCAACATGTGGAAAGGGTGAATAATAGGTCTTCTTTAAGTGACATCTGACCAATGAACATTTGATTGTGATTTAAATATTTCCTTAGATATTATAGGAGGGTGCACTCATGTTTTTTATAGGCCTAATCAAAATGTTTTAATTTTGTATTTCTTATTTATATTCTATAAAAAAGCATTTTACTTACCGCTAACATCCATACTTTGTTAGGATTTGTTATTATTCAGTACCTAATGCTGGCTCCTACATTACTAATTACGGTAACTTGTCCACTGCATATTTAATTTTCCAAAAATGTTTAAAATGGTTTAAAAGTACATGTGAAACATAATTGGGACATACAGTGTTGGAAGCACACTTTTATAATGTCTAATATACTTGCTCTTGCATTATAACAGGAATTGATTTGAAATAAATTTTTTGTATATGTGACTATTTCAATTGTCATCCTAAGGAGACACTACTCTTGTCCAGTCAGTCAGTCAGTCAGTCAGTCAGGAAAAACACATTTTAACATTTAGGTAGCCTTTTGCATTAGGTTAATTTTATGTACAGTAAATTATGTATATTTAAATTAATTGAGAAGGGGTTGATTCAGACTTTGTTTTGGTTTTTGAATGTCAGTCATGTAAAGTGTTCTGTGAAACACTTTGGCCCAGGGTTTTAAATTATGTTGTAGAAGAGTACAGCACTCAAACCTCAACAGCCCACCCAGGGATGTTAACATCACCCCAGAGTTTATGTCTTGGGACTGCAACTGGAAACCTCTTCTCCCAAAGCCAACGTCAAAATCTCTGCAACAGATCAGTGAGAGGGCCCTTCAAATAGATGAAGGTGCGCTACTAGTAAATAGGCCATATAACCACAGGGAGGGCGAAAGGAAACCTGGTATGGGGAGTCTATCAGATGGCAAAACATTGCCGCCCATTGCCCCTACCGATGTCTCTACAATATTCACAAAGCAGTGCTGGGTGTACTGTGTAGGGTGTACTGGTGCAGCTTAAACACCTTACAAACTGCAGGAGAAAGATGAGAGGTCACAACAACCAACTGGTTTCCACAGGAACCACAGGCTGTGTGCCATGGCTCCCTGTCAGGTCAGATCAGGTTTCTCCATCTTCACCCTGCTGTCCCAGCCTTTTAACAGAGCAATTACATGAAACTGATGGGGTGGTCGGCCGCCTGTCAGAGCCAAACAGGAAGCTCCTAACAGCTGTTCTGCTCATTGTTCGGAGCTAAAGAAGGGATGCAACCTCTGCTTCTTCATCCCCCACTTTGTGTCATCGCACTCTTTCCCTGCAGTCCCGGAATTCAGACATGATGCACGTCATGACAAGCATCGTGAGTGTGTTTTTGTGTGTTATGTGTTTAGACGATCGCACCAGACCATGTGGACTGTGGACTATAGCGCCATATTTCTATCTGTGACTAGGCTTTTGGACAAACTCCTTTTAGTACTGCCGACTGTCAAACGGATTTCCTCTCAGTTTTAGACCACATGGGATTGGCGACTATTTCCCCAATCCCCATGTCTACTCAATCCCTCCGTTTTGTAAATCTGGCTTTCTGAATAGCCAGACGACTCAGATAAAATGGCCCGGCTTAAAGCTCTCTTGCATTTAGTGACAATTCTGCAGTATAGAGCGAGCCTTTACAGAACACACCGTCTGCATGATGTGAAATGAGGCTAATGCTGAGCTGGCACAACAATGCTGTCACTCTATATCTGGGATTTGATTGGATGTCTGCTACATGATAACTGGGTGTGGAGCAGCCTAGCGTACCGTATTTTAATTTCTGGGAGACTGCTGTTTGTTGCTAGCCTTGCGAAATCATCCTGATCTTACAAGCTTCAGTTTTATTTACTGTGAGAATCTGTCTGGAAAGGCTAGCAATCATTTTTAATGTGTCCGAGTAGCAACTGAAATTTCCAATCAGCATCATTTTGATAGGTATATGGGCCTAGTTTATGTTTGCCGACAGCGAAAACGACCAGATGGTTCATCCAATCAACTGCTCAGTATTTTTTTGAAAGTACCTACCCTTTACAAACAGTTTAAATGTACGGCTCCCCAAATGGACTTGTGACAACAATTAATCTTGCATGTCAGGATAGTTTGTGGTAGGCCCCCTCCGCACATTTCTCTATTTTTATGGAGCTGGGATTTTCCGGTGGTGCCACTGGCTGTGACATAATTTACCATATGATGTGCACAGTTCCAGTACGCTGGTGTGTGGAGTCGATGGGCAGGACTAGGTTCTTTTCCGTGGCTGCCAAGAAACTTATGCTCATGACGTAGAGCTGTCAACACCTTGGCTGTTTCAAGTAAAGGGCGTCTGGCACTTAGAATAGAGCAGGGGAGTTAGGGGACAAACTAAGAGCTACCAAATGCTATGCCTGTTATTTGTTATAGGTAACTCGTGATTATTTACGAACCCTGTTACCATCAAGTCACTGGTTACATGACAGTAATCTAAGGTTGAAACCCCCATATACCTACTTGTTTGTTGTGATTGCAGGCATAGATCTCCATCAAGGCAGTTGTTAATGCCTCCATTGCCAGGTTACGGTACAGATAAGCCACATATGAAAGCAATTATTGCCTATCTACTGTACATCGGTATGCTTAGTTCCTTTATCTCCATTTATAATACTGTTGCATGATTGTGTTTCACTCTGTTGTTCATTTGACAGTTTAGTGCAAGACAGTCACTCAAGAACTGTAGAAACACTATCTTAAGAATATTTAATGTTATCAATCTTATAAAGTCTGTTTCCAAGAACCCAAGTAATTCCATCCATCACATGTCCTTGTTTTTACAGAAAATCTACTATATTAAACTTGTATGCGATATGCAGAATTCTAAAGGTAATCATAGAAAGGCTCACCAGGTTAAATTTTTAATTAAATTTATTATTTTATACACATGACACAAAGCATGCAAGACACAAGACATTCATTAATATATTTCTGAATGTGCCTTGCTGTGTCCTAGGTCATATATTAAAGACCTGCCAACAATGTACTAACTAGGGAAAGTTTAAGATAAGACATTATTTGGAGCTCTTGGAGTAGAAGGAGTATTGATAAGGCTAGCATTGAACTTACAGGTAAATCATTTTACTTGTCTTTTTTGTTTAATGAGTAAGGAAGGAAATGGGTTAAACACTCAAGAGGAAAGCATTTAGTATGTCATAATCTGTGTGGGCTACGTTTTTACGTCTAAATAAATATTGCTTCACCACTAGAGTAAATCGTACGTCATCATCCACTTCTTATACGCGCACACTGCTTCCTGAATGTGTAACTCATTCTTTGTTCAGGGCACAGAAAGGTCATTGTTCGGTCAGTGCAAAGTACCAATCATGAAATGCTTTGCAGATGCATGGTTCCCAAACCTACATGTGAGTATTCACAGCATTACCATGATGACCAGTAAAAGCAATACTACAATGGGTGTGTGGTAGGGAACCAGGAAATTAACCCTGCACCATGACTTTGCAACACCACCTGCATGTGAGCTGGCTTCATAGGCTATATTAGAAATAGCTGGGATTGGGGATTAGATGTGTTAAGAGCGTTTACAAAATTACGGTAGAGCTAATCTCTCATTGGAAAATTGTGTTTCAATGAGCATATCTTATTTATAACTGTTCCAATGTTAGAGCTTAGGTGATTTAGCCTGAATTACAGTTACCTTGATTCTCAAGAATTAGGGTTTAGGAGGTTCTTGGCGTTCCACTGCTGGACTTCAGAGGTCTGCAATTTAGCTGCAGTGAAAGATGATCCATTTGATATTTGATATTTTGTAAATTGCAGGAAATTAACCTGCAGGAAAGCTGCTTGATCTCCCTCCTTCTACCTTGGACTGTAATGAGTCTCAGCAATATGAGGGCAATGTTTAAGTTAAGGCAAAGTTCATGGTCCCCTAGCATTAACATCAAATGCACATTCAGGCTGAGGATTGCGCTTGAAAATGTATACCACCCTTTTATCATGGACTACACTCTATACCAAATCTCTCTTTCACCCTGACATGAACTCCAGAGAAGATGCATATAAGTCTAAGACTGTTGGTCTGCAGAGAATTAGTCAAACAGGAAGGAAGAGGGATGTCTTGGAGTCTCAGGTGACTTGTTTCAGTGTCCTCTAGAAAGGAGATGGACCTCTGGCTACTGCCTTTGACCTTGGGTGTCAAGGTGTTGTCCCCATTGTCATCTGTGGAAAGCACATACACATTTACTGGAACCGCAGTCGGCAGCTCAACAGCCTCTATGCGACTGACCCAGAAGTAGAAGCCACAAAGCATGAAGGCTTTAGAATACAACTTATTTCTACACAGCATATGTGCAAATGTGTGTTTTTGTTTGAGTAGGGAATAGAGAGCAAAAGAGACTGAGAGTGCAACACACACACACACACACACACACTCGTTTACCTCATTGTAAGGCATGAGCCAGATCAATGTTCTGTTTTTCCCAGTCACGGTATGCATATAAATCAATCTTCATTAGTGTGGAGCAACATTCACAGAGCATCTGGAGAAAATGCCTTGTTCCAATGATTTGTCCTCTCTTTGATGCTAAGCTGTCCACCAAGCCCTAGTTCATACAGTTTTGATGTTAGCATCTAATGTAACACACAACAACACATTGTTAATAAAGCGTATAAAGATTGCTGGCTGGTGTGAATGCAATTGCTTAACATTTAAATGTGCATGCTTACTAAACAATAGTGGACAATGTGCTAATTATTTAAGAAATGGGGGTGGTCCAAGGTCCAAGGTCACTTTTAGCAAGTAAAAAATATGGCAGAGAAGCAATGAATGAAATATTACATTGTTGCTACCCAGTCTAGTGCTACTGTAAGACAAAAAAAAAAGGGTCAGCTTGCTGATTGCCAACAAGGTCTGCTCCACATCTTCATCTAACCTGTATATTTGGATTGGGTTTACACAGTCTTGACCTGGCAAGGACACCCGATTGAGGGGGGAAGTCAGGTGTGCAAACAAATGCTGAATCAGATTTGTGCAAGTTAATTTAAGAGTTCTCTTTGCTCTGAACTGGGCTCTCTGATGGTGAGAGGAACAGAGACAGACACACCCTTAAAGCTGTGGTTTGTAATTTGTGTTAAAATAAAATGTTGTCATGTTTGCTAAAACTGTCACTACTGAAAGTAGGGCATTAGACAGGTCGTATGCGGAAAAAAGGCAGGCTTCCCAGGCTCCACCCCATCTCTTATTCTCATTTGCAAGAATCCACTGTGCCCAGAAGCAACAATCAATAAGAGCCAGGAGGAGTGCCTGATGGAATGCCAATCACTGCTAGTGCACTACGGAAGCATCCCCCTATCCAGCACGCCTCGCAGTCTCGGTGGAGTTTACTATAATAATAATAAATAATAATAAACTTTATTTGTATAGCACATTTCATACACAATGTGCAACTCAATGTGCTTTACAGTTAAAAACATCTGAACAAAGGATGAAGGGAACAAATTAAATTAAACAGGAAGAAATAAGAAACAACGGAAAACTAGGTAAAAACCATGGAATTAATTAAAACCATTATTGTCTGGGTTTCCACCCAATTTCTTTAGCGGCCCTTGTCCCCCTGGGTGTTTCACCCAACCTCTTTAAAGGGCCTTATCCCTATGGGTGTTTCACCCAACCTCTTTAAAGGGCCTTATCCCTTTGGGCGTTTCACCCAAACTCTTTAAAAGGGCCTTGTCCCTTTGGGTGTTTCACCCAACCTCTTTAAAGGGCCTTGTCCCTTTGGGTGTTTCACCCAACCTCTTTAAAGGGCCTTATCCCTTTGGGTATTCCACCCAACCTCTTTAAAGGGCCTTATGCCTTTGGGTATTTCACTCCCTCTTTAAAGGGCCTTATCCCTTTGGGTATTCCACCCCTGTGACTTTATTTGGAGGGCCTTATCCCTCACGGGTCTTTCACCCCTGTCACAAATACACTTGTATTTTTGATACAAATATTCAACAGAAATTAAAATTACAATATCATAAAATACATATAAGGATAAAAGTATAGGCTAAACAGTGTGGTTAAGTAAAATAACTATACAAACATAAGAGTTTATAACCTAGATTTAAATAAAAAACAAAATAAACTAATATTTTTAAAAATTATAAAGAAATTTAAATTACAACATCCAAAAATGCATATAAGGATAAAAACACAGGAGGTTATAAGGCTAAACAGTGTGGTTAAGTAAAAATTCTCAGTCATTGGCACGTGAGAAGAGAAGTGTTTTTAACCTGGATTTAAAAATTGCTATTGTCACGGAGATCGTTCGTCCCCCTCGGGGAATCGAACACCGAGCACCCACGCAGAGAGCGAACGCTCCTACAAGGCAGGCCAAAAACCCATGGGCCCTGACCTGCATCGCCAGAGCGTAACACCTTAACCTCACACATTAACACTGGACAGCATTGTATTTTCCTAATTTTCTCCAACCTACCTTTTACCTGTAGATTATAGACTAGCTAATGAGACATACATCAGTAAGATTGATATACTGTATAGAAGTTACATTTTGAAGCTTACACCAACAAAATAAACATCAAATGTTTGAACGCCTTGGGATCCCTCAGTCAAGCTAGCTAATGTGGCTCGGAAAAGGGAGGTTTGGGGTCCTCTTCTTGAGCTACTGCCCCCTACGGCTCAAGCTGAATTGAGCCACAAGTTGAATCAACTAACCTTAAACCCTGCCTGAATGTTCAGAGGTGTTGCTGCAAGTGTGTATGCTCTGGAGATCATCTCTGGAATGTCATACTTTGCCATTGTCTTCCCAGGGTTCCTCAGCATCCAGGATTCACAGGTGTCTGAGTTTTTAGATACGCTTGTTTCTAGCTACAGTAGCTTGTTGGCTGACATATATATATAAGATATCAACCTTTTACTAACTGTTCTCTTTAACTTTCAAATGTTTAACATATAAACTGCTTCTATTAAATGAACACTGAGGATGTGAATATTTTGTTTGACAGCCTACCCGAACCTGAGTTTTAAGATTTTTAGATACATTTGTTGCTAGCTAGCATGTTGGCTGACATACAGTAGCAAAAATGTAAGCTATCACCCTATTACTAACTCTTCTCTTCTACTTTCAAATGGTTAACATATAAAATGCTTCTATTAAATGAACACTTACAACTAAAAGAAAAGGATGTGAAATATTTATTTTGAAACCGTGCTAAATTGAGACAACCTACCCCAACCTGAGTTTTTAGATACATTTGTTGTTAGCTAGCTTGTTGGCTGACATATAGTAGCAAAAGATTATGCTATCAACCTTAACTAACTCTTCCCTTTAACTGTCAAATGATTAACACACAACTGTTTCTATTAAATAATGACTTACAACAAAAATTTTAAGTCTTTAGCGGATGAAAATAATATAAAACCTCTCATCTCTAACTGGTGTGGATTAATGTTCTGAAACAGTGTGGGCTCACAAATGAAGAAATTGCAGTTATTTTTGGTCTGTATTGTTATTGTGAGCTATTTGACAACCAACCCATGTGACACCCCAGTAATTTTTTTAAATGTTTGTTTGTTTTGTTTTGTTTAATTGCCCTTCTTGGGACACATACATTTACACCTGGATTGACGTAGGCTACATGTTACAATACAAGATTTGTTAAGAGCATTTAGCTACCATCATTTTGTAAAACAGGAAAAAAAAAGGGTAAGGCATATTGTCATGTCAGTCATAGATCGCCACTAGAGGACAGGCTACTGTCAAATATGAAACTAGAAATACAGCAGTCGTTTTACATGCAGTATGTGTCAGAATAATGGTGGAAATTCTAATTAAAATGGCATTAAAACAATATATATATTGATGTGTTTAGAATGTGGTATTGTGGCTGTGTAGTGTATTGTTATGATATATTTGTTAATTAATGTCTGCTAATTATCCTTGTACTGTATATTAAGTCACTATTTATCATTGTCAGTATCAAGTTGGTCAAGTCTTCTGGGCTAGAACGTTTTTTGAAGAGTTCTGAAAATAGTCTAGTGTTGTATACATGTCATCCTAAACACAGATCACACACAATAAATAATATTTTACAAAAAGGGAAAATATGTACATCAGATGCCGATAGTCTGACAGCACCTCTGAGGTTCTTTAAGCTCATTTTAGTTAGTTAGTTAGTTAGTTTGTTTGTTTGTTTGTTGTGACCCCAAGGGGAAATTAATTTTCACAACATTGTCACATACATCACGTTTACATCCAGCAAACATAATATTCATCACATTGTGTTATCATCCATCCATCCATCCTCATCCGCTTATCCAGAGTCGGGTCGCGGGGGCAGCAGCTCCAGCAGGGGACCCCAAACC
>JAOEGT010088677.1:0-14217 GCA_025447795.1 Speoplatyrhinus poulsoni | reverse complement strand
CCCTCACTCGCGAACAAGACCCCGAGGTACTTAAACTCCTTCACTTGGGGTAAGGACTCATTCCCCACCTGGAGTGGGGAATGAGAAAAAAAAAAAACACCTCTGACATTAAAGACAGTGTAATTTATTCTTGAAAATGCTTGCTAACTTTAAAAAAAAAACATGTCTGATATTAAAGGCAGCGTCATTTATTCTTGAGAACGCTTGCTGTGTAGGCTGTGTAGAAGTACTGGATTGTACTGGATTGTACACACCTGCTTACGTTCCCTCTACATTACAGAATGCATTAAACCTCACTGCACCTCCACTAATGGGCAATAGCAAATGAATATCTATAGTGCACTTTAAGTCTAGTGCGTCGTTCCTACTCTAACTGGTTCTGATGTGTAGGTGGCAATGCTGCAAAACCAGGGCAGGGAAATGATGATCGTCACCAGTGGAGCGGTGGCTTTCGGCAAGCAGAGGCTGAGACACGAGATCCTGCTGTCTCAAAGTGTTCGGCAGGCCTTGCACTCTGGACACGGTCAGCTCAATGACATGGTACAGTAGGTGTGGCTGGGTGGAGGCAGCGGTTTCAGTTCTCACCGGAACACTTCAAGCCAGTAGTACATAACGTACAGTATTTACTAATTATGTATGTAGTATGGTAATTACAGTAACCAATTAGTAGAATGCTTGCCCAGTAAACTACTGTAGGTGTAACAGCTCATGGTAGTTCAAAAGGACCCAAGCAGAGAAATGCAGTTATCTCCAGTGATTCATTGAAAAGCAGGCTATACAAATAGCACTGGTAACACACAGGACAGGGGGACTTATGCTGCCTTCACGTCGTATCGGAATTATGGTAAATAAGAGTTTCTGACTTGGAAATAGCACATGGTAATTCCGAAAAATCTGAGTAAGAAATTTGGAAATACTTTTGATACCCAAGTTCGTGAGTTGGTGACCTTGAACCTTTCCACATGGCAGAAACTAGGAAATAATTGCATTTCCATGATTTAGACACTTACGACACGAATACAGCGCATTTACTGTATAAAGGAGTAGATTAGTTTTTGAATTAATATTCCATTAATTAAAGTTGTTTTGTTGTTTTGAATAACATTTTTTAGTTTCAGGTACCAAACAGATCTGAAACATACATGGGAATTTGCAAATAAATAAATTATACATTCTAACATGTGCATTGCCAATAATTAACGTTGCGTTTTAATATCATATAGCATGGACATCAAAGCACTTCAACACAACGTACTCATAATTCTGACTTCACAAGTGGGAAGTAGGAACCTCCCACAAGCATGTAAGGGCAGCATTGACCTGTGGAGCTGATTACTGATTAGGGACAGGTGTGTTAAAACCCACACAGAACAGGGACTTTGAAAAGATTCTAGAAAGACTTCTAAAAGACAAAACGTACTTCCTCTCACACTGAACTAGACACTAGAGGACTTTGAAAAGATGTAGAAAAGACTACCCTCTCACATCTGTAGACAATTGTGTCATTAGTCACAGGGATTTTAGTCTGTTGTAGTTTAGGCTTTTTGCCCAAAATGCTTGAGCTATTATTATATGTTATATCTGTGACGCCAGTTGTAAGTTTGTATTCTTTAACTCATACTGACTACCGTCTCTTAAAAAAGTCGCTTTCACACTTTGATGTGCGTCAGTGTTCGCAATGGAGGTTTTTCTTCTTTTTTTTCTACCGTAGTTGTAGGCTGTGTAGGGAAGGGTTTTGGGAACGTATTTTCATTGACTTTTGTGAAGGAAGCATTTTGTGCTGATGATGATAGGTTGGTTTCTATGGCTATGTTAGCCTAGTACATACCCTTTTACACAGTCATGAGGTGTTTTCCCATATTAGGCCTATCGCATGCTCCAGCACTCAAAACAAACCAGCGCTCTGGTGTGTGCAGACTCCTACTTCACTATATGCATGAGACTATTTGCCAAGACTAAAGACTTAAGATAATACAAAACATGTTTGATTTTGACTTTGTTGGAACATCAAGACAAGAAAAACACTCACATAAAACGGCTCCATTTGCCAAATGATCTAGATGAAGGGGAGCGTGCTACATCTCTAGCGAGACTCGTGATTTTATTCCAACATTGGAAATTTGTCTGCAACAGTGAAATCTCTTTAAATTTGTTAGGTGTAAGGCCGGCATATGACAACCATGGAGAGTGGCATGACTGTCTGTCTGTCTGTCTGTCACAGTCTCTGCCAGTCCTGGAGGCCCGGGCCTGTGCTGCAGCAGGCCAGAGTGGCCTGATGGCCCTGTATGAAGCCATGTTCACCCAGTACAGCACCTGTACCGCACAGGTACATCCTGTTGTTATTTCTTCTTCTGGTTTCTTCTGTGTTTACTGTATGGAGCGCCACACATCAGGTCTAAAAATAAATCTTATAGTTATACACAGCTCTGGCTCTATAAATAGGAACATAAACAATGTGTCAAATACCGCTCACAACAACAATATCCTTGGCTTTGCAATGTGTTTCAATGTGTGGGGCGGAGCTTCTGATGGAGTTTATTTTAATTTGAGCTTGAAGTTAGCAAGCGTTCTGGAGAATGACGAACCATGCCGTTGAATGATAAGCTAATGCAACAGCCTTCTCTAGGGGCTTAAGTTTCCACGTGTTAGTTATTTGGCCCAGCCTCCTTTGTTCCCTCATCTCCGGCACTCTCAGATCTTGGTGACCCACCTGGACTTCCATGACGACCAGAAGAGGCAGCACCTGAGTAGCACACTGCATGAGCTGCTGCACATGAACATCGTGCCCATCATCAACACCAATGACGCTGTGGTGCCCCCGCCCGAGCCCAACAGTGACCTGCAGGGGGTGAGTGTGGCTGGTGTAATCCTTAGCTGCCTCACAGTGTTCTCTCAGTGTTTTTGGGATGATTATCCCCTCATCTTTTAGTCCCGTTTGAGGCAAACATGCCAATTAATATGCCAAAAATGTTGGTTCAATAATATATCTCACACCAAACAGCTGAAGCCTTAGGTTTGCATAGTTTGCAAAGTTTCTATCTCAGGCAGCTTATAATAAATTAGACTGTAGGCTATTTATGTGCATTGTAGGCTGTATATTTCACATTCAAATGCTTAGCATACAATACACCATGTGCCATATTAGTCGCCCATATTACATTATTAAAAGTAATACTAAAAGTAATATAAGTAATGTATTACTTTGTAGAGAAAGTAATAATGTAGCTTAATCACACTACTTCTACTGAACAGTAATAAGTAATATATTACTTTTTGAGCGTAACTTCCCCAACACTGTTGCTCACTCACTTTGCTGTAGCCTGCAGTGGTTCTAGAGATATTGGGCATAAGGACTTTGGTGGCTCTGCTAATGTCTGCGCCAGTGTTATGTCCCTGCGGGCCGGGTCAGGTTCGGGTGGCTGATGAACGCATATTTTTGCGGGTCGGGTGGGTGCGGGTTGTAAAAAATCATGACTCGTGCATCACTACCAGACGGAGAAGATGGAAGAAACATTTTGTTTGGGGGGATACTTAGGGTGTATTCACACTAGAGCTTTTGGTGCGCACCCGAGTTCGCTTGAGCCATTAGTCCGGTTCGGTTTGTTGGTGTGAATGCTCTCCTCTGAACTCGGGTGCGCACCCGGGACCGGACCCGGGTCCTCCAGAGAGCAGAGGTCTCGGGTACGGTTCATCCGAACTCCAGTGCGTTTCGCTCTGGTGTGAACGCTATGCGATCTCGGGTGCGCTAAAAACGAGAAGGAAACACTGAGTGTCTTAGTGTGGGTGGGGTTGGTGATATCTGGGTGGCCTGGACTTAAACAGTGTTGTTTCAAAATAATCTCCGATTTCCCCTTTTAAAAGAAGACACCTCGTGATATTTTATGCTATTTTTCACATGCACATTAAACAACCAAAAGAGGCACGTGGACTCCAGTTTCTACTGCTCAGTCTGTGTCTGTGTGTCTGTCTGTCTCTGCCTCATGTCCTGTAGGTGATCAGCATTAAGGACAATGACAGCCTGGCAGCAAGACTGGCCGTGGAGATGAGGGCAGACCTGCTCATCGCCCTGTCTGACGTGGAAGGTACACTACAACACTAGGTTAGCATAACAACGCAAGATGTTACGTCACACACCATCTGCTCCACTAACAATGGGAAGGGGGGCGGGGAAGCAGAAAAACAAGCCTAAACTGTTTTATCTGCATCTGGCTAGGGTTGATTTACAGTATGTGTGTGTGTGTACTCCATGCCATAAGATCTGTTCTATGGCAAGGCTGTGGCTGTGTGTGAGTGTGAGAGAGAGAGAGATGCATTTTTCTGAAACAAATATGGAGTTATTTTTGATTGAATCATGTCCTAGGATTGTTCGACAGCCCCCCTGGATCAGATGACGCCAAGCTCATTGACATGTTCTACCCTGGAGACCAGCAGGCTATCACCTACGGGACGAAGTCCAGAGTGGGAATAGGAGGCATGGAGGCCAAGGTTCAAAGTATTTTGTAATTTTGTAGTGACATCTTTTGCTGAAAACACATTGGTTAGTTGCCAAAGAGATGGGATCAAGGAGTGTGCCTTCTTAAGAAAACAGTAGTGCCTTTGTTTGTATAATAGATTTCCCTGTACTTTTAACTAGAGCATACACATTTATGGGTGTACAAGAGAGGTCTTTGTTATCAAAGTATCAACAAAAAACAGAATTTTCTCAGAGTAAAGCAGCCATTAAGGGTACAGCTAAGTTCTTGAGATTTCCAAATTACACTTGTATGTATAAAGATTTAAGGCATATGAAAGTGAAGTTTGTAAATCAGGACTTACATTATACAGCTAACAGATTATTAATGTGCTGAGCTTGAGTCTGCTATGAAAGAAAAGTTACCTAAAAAGGTTGAACTTTTAAATGAAAAAGAAATTAATATGTACCTATATTGATGACGTACTGTAGTCATATTAATTATTACATCATAAAACATGTTAATACTGAAATGACCAACGTGTATGTGTGTGTGTGTTGCAGGTAAAGGCTGCCCTCTGGGCCCTGCAGGGTGGTACATCAGTGGTCATTGCCAACGGTACCCATCCCAAAGTGACTGGTCAGGTCATCACTGACATAGTGGAGGGCAAGAAGGTCGGCACCTTCTTCTCTAAGGTCAAACCTGCTGGTGGGTTCACCTGGACGCACCGTATCTCATTTAGACACACACACACACACACACACACACACACAGAGGTGCTCTCTCACCACTGACCATGTCTGTCCTGTGCCCAACCTTCCCATCAGGCCCCACTGTGGAGCAGCAGGCCGAAATGGCTCGACACTCCGGAAGGACCCTGGCATCCCTACACCCTGACCAGGTAGCCAATCACAACACTGTTGTTAAAATGAGGGATTAATGTTTTTTTTTGTTTGTTTGAACATCTCCTCAACATTATGTCTTTGTAACTATGGTATGATATTGCATTGATTGTGTTGGGCTAGTTACCCTTCTCTAATATGGAGAAACACTGACCTTGTGTGGTTGTACATGAAATTACACCATAATGATGCTGCTTGCGTGCGTATGCATGTGTGCTGTCAGAGGAGTGAGATCATCTGTAATCTAGCTGAGCTGCTTACCCAGAGAAGGGAGGAGATTTTGGCTGCCAACAAGCTGGACATGGACATGGCGCTCAACGAAGGTATAAACCGTACCACCACATAAAGTAACTGGCCATAACAAACATGGCCAGTTACTGTTTGTCAAGTTGGTCACATGACTTATTGAAGCTCCTCTCACACTGTTGGCAGTGGTAAGGCTTCCCTCCAGTGTGGACATGCCGGAGGGCAGTGTTTATTTCATATTATACAACTTTCAAAGAGCTTTAGATTCTTCACATTTAACAGTTAACAAAATAAATCTAACTGAAAATCACATTTAACACTTTTAAAGGCAAGGCTAGTCTTTCTCAAAGACGCTCGCTAACTTCAAGCTCAAATCAAAACAAACTTCCTCACAGTATGACTTTCAGCCCCCACATTGAAACGCATTGCAAAGCCAAGTGGAATTGTTGTGAGCGCTGTTCAGCACGTTGTTTATGTTCCTATATACTGAGGCAGGGCTGTGTAGAAAGTCCAGATTATTTTTTCAGCGCGCACAGAGAACGGTAAGATAGCGAAATAGCAAGGAGATATTTGCTGAATTAGCGTGCAATAGATGACTATACCTTTTTAAATGTGAATTATTCCTGCATACCTGAGAGCTAATATACACATAATACATTCACTCACCTCATATCTGTCAGCAGCGTTTTGTAACCGTGCCCTTGTTGTCATTTCTAGGCCAGCTGTCGCCGGTGTTGCTAAAGCGCCTGAGTCTGTCAGCCACCAAGCTGAACATCCTGGCCGCAGGCCTGCGTCAGATAGCCGTGTCCGCCCAAGACTGTGTTGGTCAGGTGCTACGTCGGACCAGGGTTGCTACCAACCTGGAGCTGGAGCAGATCACGGTGCCCATCGGGGTCCTGCTGGTCATCTTCGAGGCCCGGCCTGACTGCCTGCCACAGGTACGGTGGTACCACTGTGCCTTAAAAGCAAATGATGTTGCTACAGTAGTTGTCCAACCTCCCAAAATGCATTTTTGGGCAAGGCATCTATCTGTTGGTAATGTAGGATAAATGCATAATAACGGAGAAAAGCAGGCATTTTGCCGCAGCTACTATGAAACTTGCATTCAGTCGCACCGCAATTCAGTTTGAATGCAACTCTGAGGTGCAAGAATCACACACACGCTTACACAGACGAACGCAGCACACACACGCACGCACACACACAATATATACAGTATTATAAAATACAGTCTGGAAACACTACTTGGTTCCAGAAGCGTTCATGCCCCTTGCAGTGCTTTCTCCTCCAACCACATAGCGTTGTGGCCACTGTGTGTCTGCCAGGTGTCAGCGCTGGCCGTAGCCAGCGGCAACGCCCTTCTGCTCAAGGGCGGCAAGGAAGCGGCCAACACTAACCGCATCCTCCACCAGCTAACACAGGAAGCCCTGTCTCTGCATGGGGTCAGCCACGCTGTGCAGCTGGTAAGACCCCCCACAGTGGACCCCTACAGTAGACCCCATAGCAGCCATAGCAGTAGTTCTGTCAAATTCACTTTTAGTGAATGTAAAGCTAAGAGTAGAGTTAAAGATAATAGGCTTAGAAATGTCTAGAAACACCACAGTTTGTCTTAGGAGAAATGACAATGGCCTCTTGGGGGTGATAAGAAGGGGTGTGTGTGTGTAGGTGAGCACTCGGGAGGAGGTGGGGGACCTGTGTCGGCTGGACAAGTTGATCGACCTGGTCATCCCGCGGGGCTCGTCCCAGCTGGTGCGAGAGATCCAGCGGGCGGCCAAAGGCATCCCGGTGCTGGGGCACAGCGAAGGGATCTGCCACGTCTACGTGGACGCCCACGCCAGCATCGACAAGGTCATCAGAATAGGTGAGCCAGGCAGCGGCCATTTTGCTCTGTGTCATCCCGCAGTATTCATCTTCCATCACGTCTGATGTTTTCTACTTTGTAACGTTAGGGTTAAATGCAGCAATGTGGAAATATAACTGGGTTCTGGAACTTATAGCTTATAAAACTCAGAGAGTTGGTAAACGTAGGGAACATTTAGCCTGCTGAACACACCCCAGGATGCACAGTGACTGCAGAGTGTACCTGCTTAAACCTGAGAGCATTACATGCATGTAGTTGGTGATTAGTGATTAAATGTTTAGTCTCCCTCCAGTCAGAGACTCCAAGTGTGACTACCCAGCTGCCTGTAACGCCATGGAAACGCTGCTGATTCACCGGGACATCCTCAGGACTCCACTGTTTGACCAGATCATAGACATGCTGCGGAATGAACGGGTGAGACACAAGCAACTGCTGGAATGTACCACTTGCACACACTATTGGGGATGTTTTGTTTTTATTATAATTTATTATTTAGGATTATTTTTAAGATAGTCCTGGTTATTGTAGCAGAATCAGAATACATGTAGATATCACAGAAAATGTTAAATACAAGAATTATATAGAACTATATCCAACATACAGTAATAATGAACATCTTATGTCATGTGAGCAAGTACAAGTCCCAATGGAGTTCCTCTATAATGCCATCTGATAATCTAATGACCACCTACAGTCCATGATGACAACAAGGAATAACAATAACAAGGAACATTGTGTGAAAGCGTGCTACTTAAAGCCTCCCACAGAACTAAACAAGAAGCTCCCTCCCGTGTGTGCCCAGGTAAAGATCCACGCCGGGCCTGTGCTGGCCTCCCACTTGACATTCAGGCCGTCGGAGGCTCTGTCCATGCGGACGGAGTACGGAGACCTGGAGTGCTGCATGGAGGTGGTGGACAGCCTGCAGGAGGCGCTGGACCACATCCGCAAGTACGGTAGCTCCCACACCGACGTCATCGTCACGGAGAACGGTAGGCTACCTGGCACCGCCCTGTTAAAGTCCCTACGGACATCTTGAGATGTTTTACCTTGTTGATTTGTTCTTACAATGTAGTGACATCTTTAGTGGAAAGTTAAATTGGTTTGAAGAAACACTAGCAATGTTTGCATTGCTGAGTGATGAAAGCAAAGCTCCGGTTTCATAATCTAATCTAATTCGGTATATGTTGTTTTACGGGGTGAACACAACGTAAACACTGATAGCATGGTGCTGCTACTGTAAAGTCTCCCAATGTATCATTAAATGAGCAACAACCTGGTGGAGTGGCTTTAATCAAACATATCAAAGTGTTGATGTAAATATTTAATCAGATGTGTTTATTTACTTGTCTTAGGTAGGTAAGGAAAAAGATAACAGTCAACCCCTAACTTTAAACTAGTTATTAGGGATTGGTTCTATTCTAATAGATGTATTGACCCTGGCAAACCCTTTTACATTTGTGTGCATATTATCGGAACCGGTAATTGTTAGTCTTGGACATGCCTCTCTTTCTTCAGGTCTGCTAACAAAGGCGTGTCATTTTGATATTCCTAAAGCTTATATATATTCCATTCTTCTCACCTTTCTCCTTGTTCTCCTTGTACTTAATGTCACACCAAGTCATTAATAAGCGAAGCGCTGTCAAAAGGAGTGCACAACCTCCCAGTGTGACTCTCAGCTGAGGGGAGAGGCTCAATTTAAAATGTAGAGCAGGTGCTAAACGGGCTAAACGCCTAGCGCCTGTCACCGGTACGGGATGAGTTCAAACGCGGCCTTTGTCTAACTTTCAAGTGTCCCGACACTGTAAACACCTTCATAACCTTGTAACTCTTGTTGAAACAAACTGTTTTGGACGGAGCGTCCCTGACTTGATCATCAACTGAGAATGGCTCTGTTGTGAGGATGGTAAGACTCTTCAAGGCTTGTTGGGCGTCGATTCTTAATAGATCTATCCTAAGCATTAGTGTTTTTATTAGTTTAATTTTAGTTGGTTGTCTATAATATTTTAGATAAATGGTTGTGTAGAGTCAAATTAAATATTTCTAATTGGTATTACCTCACCGTTTTTGTATATTTTATGATTATTTTATCTAATTAAATATGATATATTTTAATATTCTAAAGAAAAATGTAATGTTTTATGCTGCCCTCTTCTGACTACAAATGGTATAAGGACATAAGCTGTTTTGTTATGAGAGTTTTATCAGACAATTGTTGTCATTTACTTCAAAGAAAATTATTTTGATCAGGATTTAGGAAATGTTGGAGGATTGTTGAATGAGCTATTTAGTGTATACTTTTCAAGTTAAGAAAGTCAGAAAGGGATAAAACAATGTCTCGTATTTCAGAAGTATTTGTCTGGCGATTGGCAGGTTTCAACATAACAGTAAACGGTCTTTCTCTCTCGATCAGAGGAGACAGCAGAGCAGTTCCTGCAGCAGTTAGACAGCGCCTGTGTTTTCTGGAACGCCAGCTCCCGCTTTGCAGATGGCTACCGTTTTGGACTGGGTACGTGCCCTGCCTTGCCTTTATCACCACACCTCAACCACTGCGCCGTATCCCTGTCTGTCTGTTACTTCGTACACTTGCAAAACATTTTTTTCTCGACCCCCCCCCCCACCCCCCCTCTCTCTCTCTCTTTCTGTCTGTCTGGCTCTATCTGCATGCAGGAGCGGAGGTGGGCATCAGTACGGCCCGCATCCACGCCAGGGGTCCCGTAGGCCTGGAGGGCCTCCTTACCACCAAGTGGGTGCTGAGAGGCAAGGGGCACACGGCAGCAGACTTCTCTGGGAGCGGCGCCATGGAGTACCTGCATGAGAGCCTGCCTATTCACGCAGCCACTGCCTGAGCAGAGAGGCCGCAGCTAGAATACATCAGCCTCTCACACACACTCGGGAGTCACCGCTAACGTTGGACGTTAGCAAGCTAATGTTGTTTAGTATATATTATACTGGTCCACCAAAGATACGCTCCACCAGTGACTCCTTTTGATGCACTCCTGAGATTTTACAATGATTTACTGTAACTACCGCGACTTATGGCATTTTAAGTGACTCAAATCTGTTGCCGCTTTCATAAGCTGATGATATATTCAAGAGGGATTTATATTCATAACGATTCAGTTAGACTTTTCTGCAGATTGACTAAATGATTTTATAGATTAGTAGTGGTAAAGCTAGTAGATACGGAATATTTTGGATTCTTTTAATCTTTCAATACAGTTTCCTTATATTTTAAATTATTGCCTACATAATGTGGCTTAATAGATATTGAATGAATAACAAAGAAACCTATTGGTGGTTTATGCTTTAGACTGTACAAGGCATACTTTGCCAAAAAGGGTAAATGCAACAATACCGGTAGAAAATTTCTGTCAGCAGGTATATCATAATGGAAATTGAACACAGATGTAGGCTAACTTCCTTCTAGCTACAGCCGTATGAACTCAGTGCTAGCATGATAAGTGGGACATTAACTCTGAAAATTGCAATATTTTTTTATTTCAACTGATATCGTGGCAAACCACTTTTGTTTACATGTACACTGCTAGTCATACTGGAGCCTACTGGTTGTAATTAGACCAGTAACATCTCTTGAATATGTCTGGCTTAGCCTAGTGAAGAACCTAGCAACATTTATGTGATTTCTTTTATTTTTTGGGCTGACTGCCACTTGTACTGATGTTAAAACAGTGTGTGTGAAGTTTAATCAGCCATATTGTAAACACCTATATGTGTACAAGGACGTTAACATGCTAATAATACATGTTATCCTGTTTATATGATATCCAGGTATAAAGTTGACCATTTGGTCGCACTTCCTAGAAAATTGTGACTTAGAATCATAATATAGTACGTTGAGTGTATCAGTTAGTTTTTTGGGTTTAGTTTGCAGATTTACAGTTTGATATACAATATTAGATGTTCAGACATGTTATACAGAAGTACAATATTTGAAAAGGCTCTTAATATGTTAGATTCTAACATGTTGGCGATATAACAGGTTAGTGTATTGCACTGTAGTGAAACTAGAATTGAAATTCATCGTCTTTTTAGTAATTTTAGCTGAGCAGTAATGAATACAGTAATTAAGAAAATGTGTGGTTTTACAATTGTATTCAAATTCTCATTTATATGCCTGTCTGCTGGTGCCCCAAGCGACTGTCACGGCAGGAGCAGTAATTGACAAGCAGCACTCCTTTAACCTTAAGGGGAAAACACAACTGCCTTTAAATTAAGTGCTGTAACATCCCAGGCTCTGAGCGTCTATCTGACTGCGTGCAATGCACACTTAAAGATCTGTGCGGATAATTTAATGGCTTAGTCGTAGAATAAAAAGTTTAAAGTTGAAAAGGAATATTTGGGCATTTCTTCGTTTCATCTTTTGAATTCCTTTTTTTTCTTTGAGATGAATTGTGGAGGATTTTTTAAACTTATGTTTTTCCCTGTCCTGTCCTTACTTCCACAAAGAACGCAAATGAATGGGAAAAGAAGTTGTACTGATCTGAAAACATGTCTAAAACAGGGCCTTCTTTAAGGCAATGGGGGTTTTTGTGTTGCTGGAATTGGGGCAGAAAACATTGAAGACAATACAATAGAGGTTTAATTATCCAGCCATCAGAAATGGAAAAGGCAGAGCCTGAGAACTGAGGCTAATAATGGCTTATGTTTTTTGAAACTTTTCTCATCTCTTGCTTTTCTTTCTATCATCTAAAGAATGAATTCATTAAAACGCACTTCTTAGCCCTCAATCAGCCTCCTGTCTGTCACTGAGTCCAAAAGGCTTCAGAGATGAAGAGGCAGTGGAGCCTGGGCTCGCACGTCCTTTTTATGTAAGGGTATCTTCTAAATTGCTTTAGGAAGAGGAGTAATCCGTGACGTGTGTTTACACGAGCACTGCTAAACACTGTCGTCAAACCGTTGTAAAATAAAGAATTGTATTACATCGTGTAAAACTGAAAGAAGTATAGAACAAACATGCAGTATTAATACAGAAACTATCAAAAAGAAAGTGCTGTTTGCAAACTGTTGAGAGGGGTTTGAATGCATCAGATGATAAACACAATTATGTCTTGGAAATAAAGCAGTCAAAAAATGTTGGCATTGAGTGTTCCAATGCATTTTGGATAATAATTCCCTTATCCATGTCTAATTCAATAGTAATAGAACATTGGGGACTGTTCTACCATTGGATATGAATATGTATGATATTTATTTACCCTCTACATGATTTGCTTACATTGTTTTAATGTAAACGTAAATGCATACATGGTCCCTGCGTTGTGTTGCATGTGTCTCATGTGCCACTGATACTTGCTGGCTCTGATTGAAATCGCATGTGCTGCCTATCATGACCCAGGATTAACTTCCATTTATGACTGAGGCCAGGCGCCTGTGAATTTCCTCTCATCTCTTATCAGACTTTGCCCCTAGCAGATCAGATCCCATGTTGCACTCTGTTTATGTTTTACCGTCTGCTGGGAATGCTTGTCAACAGATATCACAAGATGGAGGGCAAATCACCAGACTTCTGCAGTGAAGCCCAGAGTCCTTTAATTGCACATTACTCAAGGCCAAAACACATATTCTGTATTGCAGTTGATCTTTAGAGACCCTCAAACCCCATTGTGCTTAAAAAAAATGTGAATCAATAATTAATGGTCAGAGAGTGATTTATTCATGTGCATCTTCACCAATTATGCACTGTCTAATTAACTGTTTCAATAATTGATATTAATTTCTGAAAGGGCTCAGTATCTTGAGCTGATGAAAAATGCATGAGCAGGGATGTGGACCGTGTTTTGTTATTTTTTTTGTTCTGTGAGAGCTTGACGCTTGGGGCTAGTACCAGGCCACTTTGACTCTGACTCTTTGAGTCTACTGGCCCTGTGATGTTGATCTAATATGGGCCTCTTTCATGGACCCGAAGCACCCTGCTCGGAACCATGTGATCTCATAAAGAGTCATACACGGCCATCCTCAGATACCCTTTTTTTGTTCTTTAATAAGTAGCATCAAAGAATAAGCTTCTGTTTCCTTGATAATTTCTCTTTGTGGATGTGGAATGATGATGTCACAGCAGAAAACGTATTTGTTTGGGGGCCATTGCAGCTTTTATACCTAAATATGTGAAAACAATCACTCATACTTGAAGGCCATACTGTATCCCCCTGACTGCTTCAGAACCCATCAAAAAAAAGAAAAAGAAAAACAAAGGACATTAGTTAACTCTGATCAAGATTCCATTCATTTTAATTCCAATAGGACAGGTGAATGGGAACTGAAGCAACTGAACTAAAAGAAAAACAGCTCGGAAAACGTTTTGGATGCTGCACTGTAGAGACCACAGTAACAAAGTGCTGCCACTAGGGGAGCTACAGGATAAGAATGTTAAATGCAGTGTTTTAAAAGGGCCAAAAAAATAAGCGAACTGGGCTTTCAGTTGAGGTGAGTGATGCGTCTCAGAGAGCCAAATGTGGGGCTGTTACTGCTCCAGTCGCTGTACCGCCTGTACTCGCCAGGACGCAGGAAATACTGGCGCCCCGTGTAGTTGGGGTGCTCGTGGAGCATCCAGTAGCCCTCCATAACATTGACAGAGGAGATGTCGCGTGTGTGGAAATGCTCATTCAGGTCTGGGCAGTCTTCCATCAGCTCCATGTTGTGGCTCCCGAAGTCAAAACGCTCAAAGATCTTCAGCCTGTAGTTTCCATGGTACTGAGGAGGAAAAGTTGAAGCTTGAAAATGCACAATGAAACTGCCA